>JAQIWN010001340.1:0-21357 GCA_034699025.1 Entomobrya cf. arborea Gr-Col-00668
ACAATCGAACCAGCGGCACCATATCGCACCACAACCCTTTTCAGTGCCATTAGCAGTATCTTTCAGGGCGAGCGACAATTTAGCGTAGATTGTTTAAGTTTTTCACTAATTCCCAGGAACAGCTAGTGTATGGTGTCTGATGCATGGAGCAATACAGTTAGACAAACCGTGATGCAAAGTGTAAAGCACTCAGTTGAAAACGTTATGCCTTTTCTGCGCTGAACTGCATGAGCATGCATTTTGTTCAGACAGGAGCGTTATGCTTTCGGGCAAAAATCGGGCAAATGTATTCGCAATACCCGATCGATGCCCGATACATGAATTCTCAGGTTGTGTATAACCCGATCGTTGCCCGATAGTCTCTGTAAAACATGCCCGAGCCCGAACCGTACCCGAAATCGGGCTCGGTCGGACACCGGGACCCGGAGATTTCGGGTCCCGATTCCAAGCTCTAACTTCAACCCTTTTTTTGTAGTGGTGGTGCATCTGCTATAACATGTGGAGAGTACATAAACATGATGGTAGTAACGCAAACGCATGTTTTTTATTTGGTTCAGCTGAAAAAGAGATGATATTCAATTCCATAATCGCATGTTGTAAAGTAGGTAGGTAGGTAGACGTAACGTAGGTAAGTTGAAAGTTAAACGTGTCTTTGTTGCTAACTCTCCTCAAGTGTAAATTTTTGTATATACACACAACAAGTACAACAGCGACAACGAAAAATTGTATGAAATGATGAAGTATTGTTAAAATCTAAATAGGTTTGCAATTGCAATGCAAAATGCAATGCATGTCATGTCATCATATAGTGTGTAAAGAGTGCAAAGAGAATGTAGTGCATGGCAACAATTTAATTTTTCACAACACGTAAAAATGCATAAGTAAAAAAGGTAGATTTTTTTGTATTATGAGCAATTTTAGTAAAAAAAGTTCTAGTTCAATTGTTGGGAAAATAAATGAGTGTGTGGTATTGTAATTACTTAAATGGAACATGCTACGTAATCAATTGCAATGCAGTGCAATGCTATGTATTATGCAGATTTTTTGGTTAGTTTTTTTTGTGCTCTTCTTTTTTCGGATCATCAATAATATTATAACACGCAGAAATTCAAGCACAACAACAACAGGGGAGAAAACTATATGGCCATGGTCCACTTAACATGCAAAATATTTTTTTTCTCGGGAGGGATAGATAATAAATGATTCACTAAAAAGTACACGTGCTCTTTTAAACTTATGATTTTATTTTTATTAATAAAATTGGTTAAATTATTTATGATAACGAGATGAGCTTTCTCTTGAATGTTAGCATAGCAACAGACGAGAATCTGAAGGCTTTGATGGCATTGCTTTATGCTCCTGTAATAATTATTTACTTCCGGTTACGTTACAATAGATGCGCATGCTCAGAATGCTCCCGTTTTACCTGTAAAACTGTTTAGCGGAACATAACGCATTCATCATCATCATTCCACCTCTCCACCAACTCATTGTTTCCCTTTTGCAACAATGTTTGAATTGCAATGGCGTGCCAGCGCCATGGCATTGTTGCAACTTGGCTGTAATTTTATAGGGTACTCTGCTGATCTCCAGAGGAAGTACACTTGGTTAACTTTCGAAATTTCAAAAAATAGCCCATTTTCATTTAGCAACTAAATGCGCATATCTGTTTTTTAGCCCAGTACAACTACCACAAAATCATATTATATCAATCAGTGATTTGATTTGATTAACAACCCAGCTGATATTTCTCAGCGACCTACGCAAACAAACACATTTACGCATGCAGTTTACAATGCAAACAAACAAAGTAAATTCAATTTACAAAACAGCTACACTAAAAACATGATTATGATAAAGATCATCCATCCAAATCCAATATACATATACATATAAAAAAAAACAGTTTGTTTTCAAAGATGATAATACTCTGATCGTCTCCTCATGTACCAAAATATCCCATGTTATCTTCAATTGATATAACTTGATTGAATACATACATATTTATAAGTTGTCTATACACTTGTTACAGATCAAGTACTGCACGACTGCACGTGTCGCATTAATTTTTTATGTAATGGAAGCCCAGTAAATGCAGCTGTGTCGTCGCTCGCTCTGTGCTCTTAATATTTTTGTGACTATGACAATTGTCAATGTTAAAGTAGTTCTTTGACTATGAGTATTGAGTATAACTATTCATAAGGTTTCTTTAATGATTTATTTTTTAGCAGAGGCAGAGAAGCTGAATTGAATAGGAGCGTATAAAAGTTCTCATGTGATCATGTAGTGGACCAGTGCTTGTTGGTTCATCTGGTAATCATGAGGTTGCCGTATGCAATGCATGCGATGCGATGCGAACTGACTGACAACAAGGTAAAAAGACAACAACGCAGTTTCTCTCAATTCTCGTCATCATCATCATTATCATCATCGTCACATCACTTATGGTGGTGTCCCAGTCAGTCACACAACTAAACAAAGTGTGGCAGTTTACCACTTCTATTTTACAATTTTTTTAAAAGACTAAGACAAGCTTTTTAAGTGTGAAAAAGTATAAAGCAAGTCAACTGAAGGACGATGGAGGATGAGAAAATATAATAAAAATTGATGATAAGAATGAAATTATGAGTTTTTAAGAAGCTATGCTATATTTTTTTAAATGTAATGCGAATTATATTTTTATATACTAATTAATTTTATGCTATTATCAATTATAAACGGTCGTTTTTTTTTTTTTTTTTTTGAGGTTAATTCTTTTTAGGTATTTATCTTTCCGCGCGTGTGTTTTAATGAGAGTATTTATTGGAATTCAGAGAGAAATGCAGTACAAACCGCAGATTGGAATATTTACGCCGTGTGTTTTTTATATTTATATTTTTAAATTGGGGCCAGCAAACTCAGCCGAAGAATTTTGCACGGGTAAAAAAATTAATGCGTAAAAAAATAAGTTAATTATAAAGTACTAGTATAAGGCCCGTGCGTGGACTTTGTCCACGCGCAAAATCTAGAAGATAAGTTTTCTTGAACAAATTATTAATGCGTTTCGTCATGTGGTGAAAATCAGTCCTCGAAAAGTGGAAGTCAATCCCCAGCCCCAACCATAACCAGGGCCCTAAAAGTTGAAGTTAGCCCACAGGCCGCACCATGAACTGGTTCCTAATCTGTGAAAGTTATAGGTCATCAGGATCAGGTAGCAGTAGCTCGTCTCAGTCAGTCAGCTTGTTCATACTTGGCTTATAATATAGCCGATGATGATAATTTAGGCACAAACATAACTCGGTGTGTTAGTGGTGACGGAGTAACCATGATAATTTATCAAAAAAGAAATATATGTAAAAAGGAAATACATATTAATTAGGTGTTATGCACAAGTGCAAGGTACTTTTAAATTCAATTTAATTGTGGATTTGAAAATTAATTGTGGTCATTGTACTGGCCTCTTCGGATTGGATCGACTACTTTGTTAAGTTTCTAGGATTGTAGAGCATAAATATGATCATGTAATGTGAATGTAGCATGATAGGCTATCATGATGATACGATGGTCATGTGAAGGAATGTGTAGCTGATCATGATTCATGATGCTTGGTTTCTCCGTACCAACCTGGTGAACAAGGCGGTAAAGGAAAATGAGACAAAGCGCCAACAAACTGTCATCTGCTCTCGTGCAAGCTTGCAGACAATGCACAAAGCACAACACTTTTGTGTTCACTTTTTTCATTCATTGAAAATTGAAAGAGAAAAAAACCTACACTTCTTGTCTTTCTTTCAGGTTATCTCGGTAAAGGTATTCTCCAGTTTAAGGAGAATCATTCAACAATGGAAGGGTACTTTCATTGTTGGCAGCAGCAGCAGTATCCTTATCCATATCGTAGTAATCCTCAACCGAAACAAGAGATAAGTGGTGAAGTTACAGTTAACAGAACTAATTTTCAGTGTAAAATGTGAAAGTTAAGTGGAGGAGGAGATTTTAAGGTGGAGTGGATTAAGTAGAACAGTTTTTAAATAAAACAATTAAGTTAATTTAAGTGAGAACTATATAAAGATAAGAATGTAAAAAAATAGTTTATTTAAGGAAGCTAAATGATAGGGGAAATCAACGGATGGGATTTAAGTTTTAAGGTAAATGTAAAAAATATGGATGATTAAATGATGAGATCCCTTTTTTAATTGAGTGGATTGGTAATTAATGTTTGGGCTTGTATGTCTTTCGTTTTTAAGTTTAAAGATTTTTGAAGAAAATGTTGGTGGAGCATTTACGCAATGAATTTATGTCAATTGTGGCGAAACAGCGAGTAGTCCTGATAGCTCATCAAGATGTGGACGCACTTTGCACTGTGAAAATCTTAACAAGTCTATTCAAAACGGAGGGAGTTTCCTATATCCTGTTATCATGTAATGGTATCGAAGACCTGAAGACAAAGTACTTGGAGTATGCAACCCAATCCAATATCTTCATTTTGATCAACTGTGGGGCTACTATTGACTTGTTGGACACTCTTGAATGTAGGGAAAGGGATAAAATATTTTTCCTTTTGGATTATCATCGTCCCATTCATATACTCAACTTTTACAATGAAGAGAATCAGGTGAGGATAATATCGGATCAGGAGGATGTGGAGGGGGTGCCTTCATTTGATGACATTTATGGATTGGACCCGGGTTCGGATGATGAGTCGGATGAGGAGATGGAAGATGATGAGGAGGAGGAGGATGAAAATGGAATGACGGGACGGATGAGGAAACGAGCTGAGAAACAAGCCAAGCGGATGGAGTACAAGGAGTGGGCGGAGAGGAGGACTAAACTACTGTTTGATTACAGAGAAAGTTCGTATTATGCCAAGCCAGTAAGTGAAAAACAAATTGTAGTTTAATGATTAATTAATATGAATGATTAATTAGTTTTGTGCTTTTTATTTTATTTTTAGACTGCCTTGCACGCTCTCCAAATAGCTTGGACAATGTCCCGTGAAGACATGGATTCCATTTGGTGTGCCATCGTGTCCCTCACCGACTTCTTAGTCTCTGGTCGCATTTCTCGTGAGCGTTATACCGAGTTTGCAAGCACCACGAACGACCACATCCTCCGCATCGCCAACGCTGCCAAACTTCCCCGAGACTGTTTGAAAATCAGGTTTGAGCGAGAACTGTACTTTTTTCTGTACCGAAGTTGGAGTATTTATGAAAGTGTGAAGATGACACCATACGTAGCCAACTGTTTGAAAACATGGTCATTAGATGGGAGTCGTAGATTTCACCAAATGCTTGCCTATCTAGGTCTCCCGCTGGTGGAAGTGAAGCAAAAGTATTTGAATATGAGTATGGATTTGAGACACCAGCTAATTGACATGTTTTCCAGTAAAGTGTGTACAGAAAATTACAAGTTGCCTGATGCGGTCTTTGGGTCGTTCGTCGCGGAAATTGGATTTAGACCAAAGTTCAACGCTTTAGATACACAGTTGGCTACGCTGGCTGTTATGGAGGATCCCGATGCAAGTAAATCTTGTGAAGTTAAGTTTATTGAGGCTATGAAGCTGTTAAATGTGAGAGATCAGGATTCATTTAGGGACGGCGTGGAAAAGGCGAAAACGATGTTGAAATTACTACACAGTCAAGTTCAAATGATGGTGGATGCTAAACAGATGCAGGAGGTGGGGCCATTTATTATGGTTCAGTTGTCAGATGCACTGTTAGAGTTTAACTATTTTAAGAGAACTTCGGCAATTCCTATTTTAGTTCATTATCTTCAACATGCGGGCATCCGGTGTGGGAAAAGAAAGTGGAGACAAACTCCGTGGATTGTAATGATTCCGTTTTCAGCTGAATATTTCACTGCGGTGGGAGTTCAGCCGGGGGCGTTTGAGGATAATGATAAAAATATATTTTATGAGGTGTTCAGAGTTATGCAAGATAGGATGCCGGAAGATATCCTGCTTGATAATTTTGATGGGTGGGCTATTCTAGTGAAAACGTCGCAACGGCAAACCTTTGTTGATCAATTGTTAGCAATTTCGGAGTAATTAAAAGCAATTAAACTTTAAAAGTCTTCCTTAATTAATTGAACAGTCTTTTAAAATCTTCTGTAAATAGTTTTGCATTTTGGATGAATGTGTGTAGGATAATTAGGATTTTTAAAAGTCTTCAATTTTCTTTTGGGTTGTATGCAAGTATCGTTTTACTATTTAATTACGCAAACGCATTCAATGGTTTTTTTTAGTATAAACACATTGTCGCTCAAAAAACAAACAAAAATTAATTAGGTAAAACTGTAAATATTTACTATTATTAATTAGGTTAAGTCACAATTCACAACTTTCGTAGGAGAAGAGGTTTTTTTCTTTCATTTTTTAACTTGTATAAATTAAAGTGTACAGATTAGGTTACTATTTTTTTAAGTAAATTGGTTTCTTTTTTTGTGATGGCAATTTTCTTTTAAAAAAATGTTTAGAGGTTTGGATTAATTTAAAAATTACAATTTTTCTGGAATGTTGTCAGAGCTAAAACACAGTGTGAATAAGTATTAATTAATAAAATTGTAATTTTACGGATTTTTTTTTGTAATCATATAATCATCTTTTTTCAGTAGATATTTTTTAGCACACAACCAAAATCATCATCGTCACACAAAAAACGCGCACAATACACACCAATCAACCAAATGAAAGTATTTGTTTTTTACAAGATAGAAAAATTGGATCATCAGTCCAGTCACTCTTCGCATTTATCTTTATCGAAAATTGAATTTAAGAGATAAATTGAAATGTTTTTGGTGATGTGGTTATTTTTGGAATTTGAAGTTAAATACGAGAGATTAATGTTCATTGTGGAAGTTTCCAAAAAAGTTTTGATGTCCTCAAGTGGCCTTGCCACTAAGGTTGTTTTTAAAAAGTTTGTAGTGAGATAGGTGGGATTTGATTAGATTTGGTAAATATTATTTGACTTGACCTATCATATTAAGTGTGTATTATATATGTGATGTTCTGTTAACCAGTGGCGGAGGTGGGGGTGGCACTCCCTTTCGAATCATATTCGAAGTTGTCAGCTCTGCTGAGTATGTTTTGTCGTCCAGGTTGTTGTCTTCATAGTACACATTATCGTCAACGCTAAAAAACGAATAAAAATTAGTAAAGACTTTTGTGAGACAGTTAAATTATTTTGAGGTAGTTGGTAACTAGGTTTAATTACGTTTGAGTGTAAATCCAGGTGAAATAGTAGGCCAACGCTAAAATGAGCGAGATGAGGAGTGATCCAAAAACTATAAAGAATGGTCTTAATTTTCCTCGTAGTCGAGAACTGGATGGACAACACGCATCCCCATATCGGGCACATGATAAGTAGGAGCAGCTAATTGATTCCAACTCACCTGTTAATTTTACGATTAAAAAATAGTATGGTTGGATGAGTCAGTATAGATAATTATTTAGTATGGCTTGGCCTTTGGCTAACCTTGAAGTGCTTTAAAATCTTTGGCATCCAAAACGGAAATGAGCCCCTGCAAACATTCCCAAACCAGGTCTCCACATTTTTCTCTCAAATTGCTAAAGTGTTCCTCATCACACTCCTCTCCTGGTCCATGAGAGTGACGTGACGACGACGAAAATGATGATGAAGATGAGGATGAAGATTTTTTGGAACTTTGGTCTCCTCTGTTGCCGCCACCTCTTCCATTGTGGGATGTGTCAGAATGTGGCGGATTATTATTGGCAGTTGGTGGTGGACGGGCTTGGTTCTTATGATCTAAATGGAGATTGCCACTTTTATACGAGGATTTACCGGAGGACGAGCCCAAGGCATTGGGTGTCCACACGGAGACATCCGTCGATTTAGAATCTTCGTCCAAAAATGAAGTGGACATGAGCACGTCACACCGCATCACATCGCAGTATTCACCTAAGCATACAGAATCCTCTGCCTGTACCAAAAAAGAAATAAAAAATAAAAAAATAAATAAACTGAAAATCTTAACAGAAATCAATTTTAATTTGAGTGCTAACCTTATTGATAACGTCTGCATGCCTTCGCTCAATATGTAGATCGAGATGACGTTCCAAATAGAATTTTTTGCCACATTCAAGACATTGCCAGTGGGAAGATCTTGTACTTTTTAGTGACTCCCTAACCCCAAGTAAATCTCTGGACAGGTTGAGAGGACACTCTATTGGAAGATTTACACCGTACCGGCTGAGCACTGGAGTCCAGTTCTGAATAAACAAAAGTTAATTAAAATACACACACACCTTTCCCCTCAATTAAATACACTATTGATCATATCTACACCCACCTTTTGTACAATTTTCCTAACAATCGACGAATTGGTCACATCACAAGGCTTCTTCACCCTTCCAAAAAAGGGAGGCCAGTAGTCTCCCACCCAGAAGGCAAGCATGAATGCAATTTCCAACAGGGCAATTTTACAAATATTGGACAAACTACAGAACCGGGTTACACCTGACATCATTACAACTATATTTCCTACTTTACACACCACTCCACTACAAAACCACTTGTCACCACCTTCGTGTACCACCTACCACCTCCCACCACCAACTTAACCTCAAAAAAATAAAAACTTTCAAACAAAATCCCGGCGTTTTCGTTCCATGCACACCTTCACCTTTCCAACAATCTATTATCTCGTCGTCAGTTAGATCAATATAAACAATGCAGTTTTTTTCCCTGCTTCCTTCCTCTTCTCGTCACTCAACTCAATTCACTCTTTCAACAACTTTCGCCCAAGGACAATCACAATCCCTACCTCTCTTCCTTTTTTATATCTATTCTTTTACCCAAAAACCTTCACACTTTCACTTTCGCTTCATCTCTCTCCAAAGTCACCTTACAGTCTTTTATCTTCTCCCTATCAAACTATGAAACAACCATTATCACTTTCTTTTCACCAGTTCTTCCACCCAATAATATCCCCACCACCATCTTTACTACCTCCACCTTGTCTAGATTCATCTTGTCAATTTTATTTTATCCGCAAAAAAAATAAATCCGTATTCCATATCCGTATTGTAACAAATAGTGAAATAAGTAGTGTGGTATTGGCACAGCAGTGAAACATATAATCCATAATCCTAAAGAGAAAATCCTTTTTTCTTAGAATATTGTGCACTGTGCACTATATGCAGCTTACACACAAACAGGTATATACTTTCTCTACACAAATAAAAAAGTAGTAAAAGATATGTACATAGATGTATTTTTTATGTGTCGGTCTTCAACAGAGAATTAAGTCAAGTGAAGTGAGGAGATGGAGAAAATACAGAGGGATAGGTAATGGAAGCCTTCTCAATGCTCGTCGCTGCATACAAGGCTTACAATTTCCACTGTATATGCACTGCATAGAGAGAAACCTTACTTTTCACTCCTCTCACTGCTGACTTCAGCTGAAATAAAGAAAGGATACTATTTTCCCCTTTTTTTGCTGGACAATCATATTACCGCATCAAGAATAAAAGCAGCAGTAGCAATACAGTAGCACTGTAGGGGAAACACTCTATCACTTCCGCTTCCTCATTTTACTTTGCTTCATCAAGGAAAAAATAATACATTATTTTTTTTTCGTAGGATTTATGTTTGTGCTTGAATTATAAGCTTGAAACATGAAACAGCAACTCAATTAATAAATTAGAGTTAAAAAATTGGAGTATAACATTTATATTGAGAGCCAGGCAGGACACACCTTCCCTGACTTCGACATCATCATCAAAGTCGTTATATCATCTTCTGATCATCATGAGTGAAAGATGAAGTACACACAAGCCAAAAAATAATACGCCCATTTATTTATTTTTTTATACATTTTCATCTGAATATTATATTATGTATATATTCAAAAGACAATACAAAAAAAACAATTCTGCTTTCTACTTCTGTATTTCTTCATCAAATCAACCAATGTAACGTAACAAAAGACAAGCAAAAACCATATTGCTTCAGCTTGGCAAATACACAGGCACACCCAAAAAAAATATTCCTGAGAGTTGAGTTGAGTTGAAAAAGAAAACAGGATTCATCTGCCTCCTTCCACCTCCAACGTCGCCGCTGCTGCTGCTGTACAAAAAATGTTAGCCTGCAGCATCGACCATGCCACACAGCAGGAAACAAAGTCTACTTTGGAAGGAAGAAAGGTAGATAAATTGGCGATTTATTGCTACAATATTATTTTCCGCCGGTCGGTATTTATGCTTTTATGTAACTTTCTATTAAAATTAAATTGAAAGGGGTAAAAAAAGACAAGTCTGTCGGGGATGTGAAAAGGGACAAGTTTATCAAAAGTCATTATAATTATAAATATAATCATCATTATCGTCACCAGTTACCAGTCACCATCACCCTTGTCGTTAGGGTTTCCTCAGGTAATACATTTGTGAGTGGTGGTCTGACTGGGAGACCTGAGTCTAGTCTTCATGTTTTAGTACAAAGTGGATATTCTACCACAACTTTACTTTCATCACCGCCAGTTTTCATGTATACTTTGTTAAAACATCGGACTACCAGACTAGAAGTTGTTGAAACAAGACAGCAAGAAAAAAATATAACTTATTTATCCGATTCACACAGCACTAGTACCGCCACCTGCTTTTTTACCTGTGTGCATATTATAGTAAATAGAATGCATTTTGTATAAATATATGTTTTACAAGTAATTCACCAAAAAAAATTCAATTCTCCAAGACAATATCCGAGCCATGGTAAAAGCCAAGCCAGACAACAAATTTCTTTTACTTGGTTTGTGGTCCTTTTTTCGGGAAAACCTATAATGCCATCATCACTATCACCACTGCATTAGCAAGTGGGAAAAATCAATAGAAAGTTTTGCATGCACATTTTGTATTTAGTTTGAATGCAGGCTTTGTACTTTTTATAGTGTATTGCATGGATACATAAGTAGGTTTGCATGTTTGAGTTTTTTTAAATGATTTTTACATGAAATATTTTAATGGCTAATGACCAATTATCTACAATGTGTAATTATTAGTTGCAATTGTTAACTAATAACTGAGCTTGTATTTATCATTAAATTTTTAGGGATAAAATGCATTTTTCATCGAAATTATTTGTTGGGAAAGGTCAGATGGTTGCGGGGGTGGTGGGTGGCTGGCAAAATTGTTAACTTTTTTCTTCTTTGTCGCCTCATCGCGTCACCACATTTTTATCAGTTTAGTTTTTTTCCCGTCGGCCGGAGATTTTTTTTGTTTGATGAAGTGTCACGAGTAATTTCTTTACAAAAGTTGCAAACATCGCCCATTTCTTTTAAGAATTTTGTCATTTTATTGAAAACGATCCTTGGATCGTTCGTATCTTATCATATCATCATCCGTATTCAGTCATGTAAAAAATAGTCCTGTAGTAAAATGAGTTGTTAAACTATGGATAACCAGCTACATGGGAAAAGAATATAAAAGAAAAAGAAAAAGTTTCTTGATTTTTCCTCAAGATATTTTATTTTGGAGGCGACAACTACGGCGACTTGGGCGACTACTCTACCAGAACGAGATTTCGCAGGACGTGGACACATTATCCCATTAAAAGTCTGCCAAACACGCCATATCAAGTCACGTCTTCTTTTTCTTCACTTTCTCTTTTCAACAAATAAGATTTAGCTTTATTTTTTTGGGCCTGTATAAAAAAGTATGTATGTGCATTTTGTTTGCAGTGCAGAGTCTGTTGGGTAACTTTTTTATTTGGTTGAAAGCTCTGGATTTTTCATCAGATTCAGTTCAGAGTTACATTATTAGAAAGACATACAACAGAATGAACTGAACGAACATAATCTCATTTGTCATTACAGCCGTGATCAAGGGCCAAAGCAAATAAAAAAGAATGACAGATAAAAAAAGTACAAAGAAAAAAGTTTGTTGATAAATCTGTAATGTCTAACAAGGCATGTGTGTCAAGTGTTAAAATACCTATCTCTCTATTACTTTATTGCACACATTGGAATAATAAAAACAAAAACAGTGGAGGCTTTTACGAGCGTATTAAAAAGTAAAAGTAAAATTGAGTAATCATTCATGAGACTTTCTGTGTATCATTAGCACTTACAAGGGTAGCACCGCGAAATACGTACAGTGTACAAATAAATAAATTTGATTATGGTGTCATTTTTTTTCTTTTATGTATTTATTTTTTGACGTCGCGTTAAAAAGGATGAAAATATACAGTTCAGTGGGAGACGTGATGTTATTGAGCTACACGCAGACATAAGACCTTGTCGTATGTACATATTTTAGTCTTGTAACTCAAATAATTAGTAAAAAGGATTTTAGGTAAATAAAGTGCATCATTCAAAGTAAAGTTCAAAGTATGTTCTAATTTTAAATTGAATTCCGGGAAATATTGTGAAACATTCAAATGTATGGCTGGTTGACTGGTTGTTTGATGTTTTGTTGCTGCAAAGATGAAAAACATGAGACCAGAGAAAGTAAATAGGTAGACGTAGGTATTATCTCCGCTTGTGTGCTTTGAGAAGCTGTAAACATGTACTTAGGCAGATGTAAACAATATGCACTTTGTACATTTTTAATAGTGTGTGTTCGTGCAAATATGCGCATTTTGTTTTTATTTTTTAGGAAAAATGCTGGTGACATTTAGAAATAATATGAAAATAAGGTTAGAGTCGTGTCTCAGAAGCGGTGTTGCTTTTCTAAAGAATGCGAATTTTATTTTGCAGTACAAACTTAACTTACTTCCTTATCTGGGAAAAGGATGGATGGTGAGAGAGCTATTAGGGAGAATGAATATAAAATGAAGTATTATATAAAGGTAGAAAAAGTAAACAAACTTTTTAAACAAATTATAAACTTTTTTTTTGAAGGGAATTAAATGAAACATTTAGGTAAATAATATGAATCATCATAATTTTTTTCACTTGTTTGTATGTTTGCTTACTTTCCTTGTAAGTATATTTGTGTTGAGAAACTTTAAGTTGAGAAGTTGGATTATCAAAAAAAGTAGTGACCATTCTGATTATCATGATGATACAGAGATTTTTAGAAACTTTTGCTCGTGTTACACTTTCTCAAGTTTGTAATTTTGTCAAAAATCTACATCCCATTTCATTCCATATAATTTTTTTTTTGGAATGAGAAGTTGGAATTGAATATTGACTTTGATTTGAAAGTTCGTTTTTTAAAAAGTTTTAAATGCACACATGTAACATGAAAATCATTTTCTGAGTAACAAAAAGTTTTGGTGTATTCACTTCAAGTTCACTTTTTGCCGAATGACTTGAAAATAAATAGCTATAAATTCCAAGGATTTTTTTGTGGGAACGAAAAAAAATACGGGTCAAATATATTGGTTCGCTGGGTTTATTTAAATTTTTTCTAGAATCAAATTACAAAACTTGTTAAAATATTTCAATTTTCTTCAGGGTATAATATTTTATGATGGTCATTCAACTTGTTTTTTTTTGCACTTTTAAAATATTCTCTCGAAATTTTCTTCATTTCCTGAAAACGTACTGGTTTTATGGCTTTTCTCTGTCTTTCTGCAGTGTAGGGAGTTGATGATGTTGGCACGTTTTATTTATTTAATTTTGAAAAGGGCATATTTTTTTATTTAAATAAACTTTTAATCAAGTTATGTGTACACAAAATGCTGCAAATGTTCTTCACATTCCCATCTTTGTTGTTTTTTATTTTAGTTTGGGGGGATTTGAATCTCTGTTTGTGCAAAGATGAAAATTTCAAAAGTTAATATGATTTTTGATGGTGGTGGGCGGAATAGATGGAAATATTTCTGTCCAAGTTGAGTTGCCAATGCTGTTACTCCTGTTGTTGCAGAGATGTTGTTTTCAAGTTTAAAGAAATGAAGAAACATGGAAAAAAGGAAAGCAGAGAGAAAATAAAGTAGAGAAATATATAATAAATATGAATAAATATTTTTTTTATATATACGCATATATAAATGGACAATATAATGTTTTTACTGTTTTTGTTTTTATTTTATATATATTTTCCCTTTTATTTAAACTTATTATTTATTTTGTTTTTTGAAATTAAATTATTTTACATGAAAACATCTGGAGGAGCTTCTTTGCTCAGTTTCTCGTCCTCAAATGTCACTGTCTTGGAACGAGTTGGACGTGGTAGTGTGGCCGAGGATCGACCACCACAACTAAAGTTCATATTGCCCAAAGTTGTCATCTCTACGACGTTCGGCTGCGGCGCAAAAAACTCGGTTGCCATGCTCTTGGGCACAAAATATTCGTCTCCCTGTGTTAATTAAAGAGAGAAAAATAAATAAGAAAGCAAGACAGAGAGAGAGAGAAGGAGAAAAGGAGAGAGGAAACGGTTTGTCATAAAACATGACTAGAGAAACCCATGAAAATTTTCTTCCCAGAGTGAAAGCAAAGTGAAAATGGTAAAGGGAAACGAAGCTTAAGTTTTTTATGAGAAATATGCGTGTCATCAACCCATCTCTCCAAACCAACGTGGAAAAGGCTATGGGCTGTAAAAACCAAACCACACACACATGTTTTTTGGATGAAGGGTTGAATTTAAATTATTTGCATAAAAATATTAATAAAGCTTTTTCTCTCCTTCTCATCATCATTCCCTCCCCCCACGTTTCCTTGCCCCTTTTTAATAAATATGTATGATGTGAGTTGTGTGTTTAAAATGTTGTTGTCAAACTTACCACCATGGTGGAATTGGTACTGTCTAAAGTAATATGTTGCAAGCCTACATGATTCTCTGTTGGGGGAGGTGTCTCCTTTTTGTTATTTTGTGGTCAGGATATTGGTCGATGATACTGACGACCCCGGCCTGTTTTGCTTCGGACAATTTCCTCTTGCACCAGATTGAATACTGTGGAAATCAGTGCCATTCCCAACAGGATGTACACTGAAGACACCAACAGGGAAACCTGAGAGAAGGGCAGAAAATGGACAATAAATGGATATACATCAAAAGTAATGAGAGCGCCATTTAGCACAACCAAACGATCATCAACATCAAGAGAACAATTCAAATGGTGCAATCATTAGCGATATTATAGAGGATGATGGTGAATTTTGATAAAGTTGAAAAAGTTAATTAGCTTTCCAATCAGTAGACAAAAAACACTTCTCTACTTCTACTCTACTCACATGTTTTGAAAGATGAGGATCCAACATCCCTCCAAAACCGATCGTAGCTAATGAAGCAAAGCAAAAGAAAATTGCGTCGACAAAAGGCCAATCCTCCAGCCACCAAAATATACCCGCCCCACCACACAGGTAGGCAAATACCAGTATTAACGATACTGGAATAGGTACTCCACAACTGCCTCGTCGCTACAAAAAAAAACAGAGAAAATAATCAAAAAATTATTAAATCTTCCAATTTCCCATTCACGCCAATATCAAACTATCCACCCACCACGCCTACTCTCAACCAACAAGCTACAAAAAAACAATCCAATCCAATCATCATTCCACATTATTATTATTTTTTAGCTGTTGCTTTCTTTTTCAAAACTTGATTACAACTCATCATCATCATCATTTTCTTCATCAATTTTTTTTTCTTCACTCTCCTGCCAAACCAATAAATCCAATTTTACAAAGTATTTACTGCAAATTGGATACGTGTTCTTGCTCTCACTCTCTTTCATACTGTTATACTTCACGCTTCCATGATGACGATGATGATGATTCTTCCTATCAGCATGATTTTCACCAAAATATACTGAGAGTATCATCATCATCATCGTCGTCGTTGTCGTCGCTACCTATTTCCTGCTTAATTTCCTTCGCCACACTCAAACTCTCTCTCTCTCTTTCCATTTTCTCCACTAGTTTCAAAACTTGCAGACAAACAACTGAGAAAAAAAATCTGCTATGAAAACCTAAAATCATCTTTATCATCAGTCAACCTACAACATACCAAACCAACCCACCATTTTTTATACATTATTCCATCAAAAATATTTTTCAAGTATATAAATGCATACATCTTCTATTATTACACACACGCCTATTATTATTGTCCGTTCATCCGTTTCTTCATTACTGCCATTTTACCACATACGTCCCTGTCGATATTACATTACATAACATTGTCATTCCAGTTTCCGCCACTGCTAATGAACAAAGCAAACTCAAACCAGCAACCTTACCTTCCTATCTACTCCCACTAATCAACTAAAATTTTCCCATTTTCTATTATATTTTCATCTTGTTTTCTCTCTACACAAATGATAACAAGAGACAGAGTCTCCAAAAATAGTATGCTCATCAGGGAAAGAACATGATCATCCAATTATTTTGGAATTTGACGACGACTACACGGGAACTCGAGGACTAAGGACAACGACACGAGTTCGCTCGCTGTTGGCCATGTGCAATATTGTATGTATATTATAATTACATTTGCTCACTTTATTTTCATTTTTTAGTGGAAATATTTTTTTTTGTGCTGAAAAAACGTGGAGAATTCCTTTTTCCTTCTGCTTTTATAATCATGTCACTTAAATGCATATTAAGGAGACAAGGACAAGATTAAAAATGGGATGCTCTGTATTTTCGCTTCTCTCTAATTTTCTGCCAGCTTTACTTTTCCTTTAAATTTCTACAAAGATCACCACCACCACCGCCAAAATATTCATTCCATCTTTCTTTCTCTCTGACTGGCTGGCTTGCTTAATATCCCATTCCTATCTCATTAATATTCACTGTGCTTTTCATGTTCACTGTTTGTATGAATGTGTTTTGTAAAATACATGCATGTACACGTGGGCTCATTTTAAAACTCAAATATTTTTTTCCTCACATTTCTAACCTTTCTCACTTTTTTTCTGAACTTTTGCCCAACTTATGACTTGACTTGTAAAAAAATGCCATCTTCTCTAATAACAGTGCAATCAGAACCTTTATTGTTGGGATCATCTTCTTCGCCATTCTTCTTATTACGTATAAATTTTTACCTTTCTCCATTTTTCCTTGGAATAGAAAAAAAATTCTCGAAATACTTCCAAGTGTATATCCACCCACCCACCTAGCACTTCATCACTTTTATTATTATGGTGATTATCATCATCATCATCAGCTATGCATACAAGCTACTACTTTAATTGAGTTCCAGTTTTTCCCCTTTTTTGCTAAACGAGCTCTCATTTTTTTTCTGAAAAAAGTTGAATACGTGAGGAAAAAAAGTTAAAGTGTGTCACTACCTATTTGTAAGAGGAAAAAAGAGTGTGATCGCCTGCGTCTCGTCTCCTCAAACTCAAACAAAGTTAAAGTAAAAATGCCCATCAAAAATGGTTTGGATAAAAATTGCTGGGAGCCACTTTAACTTGGTCTTCTTAGTCGTCATCATGATCATCATCATCATCATTCTAAGATGTCGTCAGTTTAAGTGGCGAGTTTATATAGTGCTCTAAACTAAAGTCTTAAGAAAGCTGAGTGATGGTACGTGAAGCCATTTATTTTTTCGTTTTTTTACGACCCATCAAAGCTTGTCTAGACTGCCCTATAAACCTTTTTGTGTCAATAATTAAAGGAGAGCTTGAAAGACTGTAGAAAAATAATGGAAGAATGAAACATGAGTGAATTTCACTATTTCACTGGATCAGAAAAAAAGATGACGATGAATGAGCAATTTCGTTTTTGGGAAGTGATGAGACGAAATAAGAAAAGTGTAAAAAAGTGGGGGAGGATGAGCAATGAGCAGTAAGGAGGCACTTACCACGATTTTTGAGTATATCGTTCGTATTCCACGAGATAGAAAGTCGCCCACGGTGGCCAAATAACAGAGCGTCAGTGGTATCCCTACTGCGGCATAAAAGACTGTCAAAATACGACCCGGTAATGACTTTGGACTCACACTTCCATATCCTGCCAAGTGGAAAAAAAATGGACCATGAAGAAAAAACCATACATACAATAAATAAATTGTTTAACCATCTGAAAGTGGGATTAAATTGTGTGTACAATTTTTATTTTGTAGACATTTCTGTACATGATGTGATGACACATATGTATGTAAATTGAAAGGGGGGAAATAAGAATCATTGACAATTTCAAGACAGCAGTTGAGTTAAAAAGCGTGATGAAATTGATGAGTAGCATAAAAACATCATTTGAATAGCTTGTTATCCAAGTTGTAAGTAAGGAAGGATGTGTAAATACAAAAGTTTGGAAAAATGACAAAGGAAAAAAGTAGATGGAAAATTTGACAATAATAATAAAAGTAAGTGTGCTACTAAATTCTGCAACTTTTTTTTCTGGTCATTTTTTTATAGAAGCTATTTATAATGTTTTAACCCTTTCACAATTCTACTGTACTTCCGGTATATATATTATTGGGACTTGGGGCAATCTGAAATATATGTATATATTTTTTGCACATACCGATTGTCGTAATGAGCGTAAGAGAGTATAAAAGAGCAGCAGGGAAATTTTCAAAGGAGTCCTCTGCCCCACCATATGGATGAGATGATGACTCTCTCGCAGGTCGTCCAAAGTCAACATCATCGATGGAAAAGAGCTGCCTTAAAATTTCATCTTGAAACTGTTGTAACTCCAACTCCGCCAGTTGTGTCCAGTTGCTCTCGTAAAAGACATTTAGCTCTATTGTTAGTGCCCTGTAAAAAATCAAAAATTCATTTACTTTACATCATCCTCATCATCAAAAGCAACTCAGTCAACTTAACTCTTTCAGTTCAGAGAGTCCAAAAAACATAGCAAAGAGCATACAAAGTACGCATTATATTTTACACATAGCCCATCAGAGAGTGTAATCAACTCTATTTCCCTTTTGTTCTCTTTAAAACCCATTCATGATGATATGATGATTATGTTGATGCTTTCTTTCTTGTCCTTCTTAGCATTTTCCATCTCTTTCTTTTCATCCTCATCACCATCATCATCTTTATCCTCATCGGCTACTTTACTTTCATCTTCATTTTCTCAGAAAAACTCTCTGACTCTCTCTAGAATCACAAGAGCATGGCCATGCTACAAAATCTTCCAGAAAGATGACAAGGGAAAAAGCTAGGGGTAAAGTGCATTTTCACTAAGCCGTTATGTTGCTATAAGCCAATTATTTTAAGTATGCCAAAAAATACGTATGCAAAAAAATCCACAGTTTTAAAGCATCAACCATCCTATTCCAGTTCCCTGGAGATTTTCAACATGATCATTATCATCATCATCTTTCTCTCTCTCTCTCTTGCCATCTCTTCTGCATCTTTCATTTTTTTTATTCTAATCTGGCAAAGTGCTTTAGTTACTCCCTGACTCTCTCTCACTCTCCATGATACTCATACCTTCAACCTCAAACAATGTGTAATTTTTTTCTCTCTCTCATCCAACCCATCTCACTCCCATTCCCATGTCACCACAAAAAAAATCTGATACTGATGATTATGATGTTTTTTTCTGGCCATAATGGTAATATACCTACAAACTATACTTATTACACATTTATCCCCGCCATTTCTATTGCCATTATCATCATTTTACATTTATTATCCATTTTTTTCTCTGTGTCTCTAAAGGAAACCAAGCCAGGCCAGACTAGACCAGAAGAGCCCAAAGAGCAAAAGATAGAAAGGAAGGAGACACAATAAAACAACAAACGACAATGTCATCTTGTTTTTTTTGACAAGCCCATCATCATCATTACTGTCATCACATCTCTCATCATGCTAAAAAATCTAATGGCTTCATGTTTTCATTTCTTTCCAAAAAAGAAAACTAAACAATGCAAGCAAAGGCATTACATGTTTTCCTTCTCTCTCTCTCACTGCTTTGCTTTCACTCTCTGTTAATTTATTTTAAAAGGAAGAAGTCTCAAAGTGCCTTTACTATTTTTGGGTACTTTTCCTCCCTTTCCCTTCCGTATAATATGATGGTATGCAATTTTTTTTTCTTGACTTTCTCTTTTCTCTACTTACCATAATCTCATCACTGTGCGATTCCTCAGAGTATCCAACTCACTAGCGCTGAGACTCTCCTTTGCCAACAGTCCATGATGGCTTTTATGGTAATGGTTTTCCAGGAAAAAGAAGGCAAATGCGCCGAGTAACACATACACAATTATTGCGGCGCAAACGGAAAATATGGAGAGACAACATCGTCTTGCCTCACACATTGTGCCAGTATAAAAACAAAATTGTATTTTCTATTTATTATTATTCCCCTTTATATTTTTTTTCAACAAGAAGAAAAAAAAACTTTCCGTGCTCGTTTCCGTTTTTGCTCACGTTACTTCGATGAATGTATAATTTATACCACACTTTGCATCCCACCAAAAACGATGAAGATTACTACTTTCTCTGCTTTCACAATAACAATGACGACGATGATGATGACTTGATGAGGTTTTTCTTGGAAAGATGCTTGCTTTTTACTGCCTAAGACTCAAGACTGCAGCTGATTTTGATTATTATTATTGTTATGACTTGACTTGCAAGCAAATGTGTGTGTGTGTGTGTGTGGGTGGGAGTTTGAAGTTGAGAGAAGGAGAAAATGCTGAGGAGTTTTGGAAGTAGCACCACCGCACCGGAAGTAATAGGAATTTAAGTAGTAAAGTAATTAAGTTTAGTTGTAACGAGTTGCCATTCTACTGTTACTGTTGAGTATTACAAGTGGTTTTATTGTTCTTGGCACTTGTCGATAGTCACTAGTACACATTGTGCAGGAAGATGTACTGTCAAATAACAGGATTCTTATAATTAGCGTAGTCATATTAGTATAATTACTATGATGATTACTTTTTTAAACGGAAAAAAGAAAACTATGCTTGTTGACTGCGACTGGTGTGGGAATACATGCAGATATTTTTGAGATGGAGAAAGTTTTTCGTTGGGTTTGGGTAAAGTGTTGGGTATGTCGTCATCTTGATAATCATCAGCTTTGTAGTCGTTTCCACGTAAAATTTGTGCATGTTTGATTTGTACTTGTGGTCGGGTCGGATATTGTGGAGACTGACATTTCACTCACTCATCTCATCTCTGACATGAAACAACTGACAGTTGCATAACTCTCTATAAAATAGTGTTCAAATTCATACTATAAATTGCAATTGCATCATAAAATGTTATATTTTTCTGGCGCAACCGGAAGACATACAATGTATGGAAGTGGCGGAAAACCAAATTTTGTGCTGCTGTGGTTCTCTGGTTATCTGGTTTGTTGGTTTGATGTGCTCAAATTTAGATAATACTATTATTATTCAAGTAAGCTTTTGGTGTATTTTTGGTTGGATTTTGGAAGATGAAGGAAGGAACTTGTAACGGTAATCCTTCCTTATGATGATTTTCCTCTCGTTGTGGTAAACTCTTCTGTTTCCACCACTAACTGACTTCAACTAAAATTAATATCTCGGCTAGCTAATCTCATTCATGAAGGAAAAACGTT
>JAQIWN010001341.1:0-21355 GCA_034699025.1 Entomobrya cf. arborea Gr-Col-00668
TTAGATTTTTTTATCTAGTGTGGTTGAAAATGAAAACGGCAGCGGCTTGAAAGATGCCGAAAGATATGGTTCCTTTAGAAATGTATGTATACTGCATAGACACATGCATGCATAAAAATGAGAAATGAAGTTGAATTGGGATAAGAATGATGTGGCTGCTAAAAGAAGAAGAATGAAAGCAGCGTTGATGACATTGTGGATTTGATGTGTGAAGAAAGTGATGATATTGCTGTTGTGTGAGTGTTCTTGCTCATTCTCTTCGTTTGCTGTACGTTACGTGAATGAGCTACGTAGTGATAGTGGCAGCAAAAGTTTGGTTTTGTTGTAGTACATGTCATATTGTCGTATGACACCTGTCTAGTAGACAGTGTCTACTTTGCACAATATTTTACTACCTGCTTTTTCCTTGTACCTCAATTTTTATCAGATAACGTGTAAAATTTATGTCATATATTATTGTAATTTTACATCATGGGAAATAATAAACGTTGAAAACTCTCGTTGAATGTGTAGACGAAGGAGAAAATAATTGAACAATAGATAAAGAACGTATTGGGAATCACAGAAATGATTTTCATATGGATTATACATTGAATCGCATAATAAATTTGCTTTTTGACAGATTTTTGTTGACAGTAAACATGCAATAAATATTTTTTAGAGAAAAGCATAGTGAAAGTTGTATGAATAAAGCCTTTGGGGAATAGAAACAGACGAATAAGCTTGCTTGTATTGTGTAAACGTGTGCATATTATTTTGCCTTTTGTGTTTGTATACATAAAAAAATAGAATTCATCGGTATAATAATTGAATGCCACAAAAAGAATAAGATTGAGAAAAACCAGGTAATAAATAATGAACAAATAATAAAAAACAATTTTCACAGAGCCACCGGGATCTCCTGTGAATCTGCGACTTTTGCGAGGCACCACGCCGGAGGCAAATCGTGTTTATTTGGAATGGGACGCTCCATTATTGGGAAAGGAAACGGTTGAAAGAGCGCCTATTTCAGGGTTGTCAGGAGTTGTACATGTCCCTGGGGATTTTGCAACTTCAACGACAGGAGCCGGAGCATCAGCAGCTACCAGCAGCACATCAGGAGGAACAACGACAACAACAATGTTGACAACAGCTACAACAACAAACATTCTCTCTATGGCTTCCCCTCCAATCCTTCGTTATGTTTTG
Source organism: Entomobrya cf. arborea Gr-Col-00668 (assembly GCA_034699025.1). Taxonomy (NCBI): domain Eukaryota; kingdom Metazoa; phylum Arthropoda; class Collembola; order Entomobryomorpha; family Entomobryidae; genus Entomobrya; species Entomobrya cf. arborea Gr-Col-00668. The sequence continues at coordinate 1,189 of JAQIWN010001341.1, forward strand.
GAATTTGCAGAGTCGACATCATCATCAGCAGCAGAGAGTTCCCATTCACCGCCAAGTTTTAGCAAGAGGATTGAAATAGCGGGTGAAAAGACTCAAGTGAAAGTCGACAACTTAAGCCCAGCTTCAGTGTATTTGTTTCGTGTCCGTGCCATCAACTCTGCAGGCAGTGGACCACCTTCCGCGCACCTTCTTGTTCGTACTGCCAATGTGCCACCGTCAGTTTCACCAAATAATGTATGCACATCTTTTCATATAAATATGTACTACTTCTATTATCTATTTTACAAACAACCTGATTATATTCTCCTCTGGTAAATAATTATATCCACATAACAAACACAAAAAAAGTCTGTTCAATCCTTTTTTCTGACAAGATACAAAAGAGTCCTACATATTTGCGATGAATTTTGTACTTTGACTACTGACTTGTTGTAGAGCTGTATTCTAGCTTCTAGCAAAACATTAACTATCGCCACTAGACCGCTGTTTTGCTTCCTATTACTGTGTTGCTGCTGCAAGCAATTCGTTTAACTGCAGTGGTGTGAGTGTGACACTATTTTTCTCACTTTTACTGTTCTAGTCCACGTACCTCTGAATAAAAACCTTATACACACATGAAATGTTGTATCAAAATATATCTGGAACATTACGTGACAAGAGTTTTTTTGCAACAACTTGTGTTGATTCTAGCCCTAGTCTAGTGGCCCAAAAATTAGGATGAGCATAGAGAAGTCAGTGCAAGAGTAGAAAAAAAATATCTATCCTCTTTTCAATTGCAATTCACTTCCGGCAATCTTTTTCTATACCCTTTTCTATCTATTTATTTACTTGTCGTATTCTTATTTTTTTCTTTCCTTTTTGTTTTCTGTTTCCGTATCTTCGAGTTGCTAGAAATGGCAAGCAAATACATAGATACACGCAGATAAATAGGACGACTATTATTTTCCTTCGGGTCATTTTTAGGTTGATTCTTTCTTATTTGTTAACATTTTTTCTCCTCTCTAGGTTCGTGCTGCTGCTGTCTCATCAAATGCCATTCAGATTTCTTGGAGCCCTATTCCCATCGAAATGTCGTACGGGAAAGTTTTGGCTTACCGAGTGGTAATTGGAACGAATGTGTACGTACTTTTTTTACGCTTACTCAATTCCCTCCTTTTTTGGATTCCACAATCGTCGCCAAATAAAATTGTTGTCCTGTTCCTGTTCTGATAACTTTGTTGTCTGTCCTGAAACACTTGAGCATGGAATAACACTTGACTTTGGGGCACGATGGAATAAACATTTTTTTTTTCAAGTATTTTAGTCACAACTCAAATTTGAGTTGAACAAAAAAATGTTTCATGAAAAGAAATACGCATTTTATGCATTTTTGTCGAAATACGTAAACGTGTACGTTGCGTAAACTGCTACGGTATTATTATAGCTGGAAATAATTTGTATGTATGCAAAGCTTATAAATCATAAAAACGCACATTTTCATTATACCTTCAAACATATTTTGGTTTTACAAATTCTGTACCAGCTCCGAATACGGTAAGACACAAGTAATCCTGGTCCCGGATGCGGCTGCATTTCGGAGTAATAACCGTTACAGCAGTAATATGACCTTCCGTGAACACGATTGCTGTCAGACTATAATTCACGGGTTGAGGGCGTACACTCATTATGAAGTCCGGGTGGCAGCAAGCAACGTTGCTGGTGACGGTCCGCTTTCCATGCCTTACACCATAAAAACAGCGGAGGCAGGTTAGTAACCGGTTTTCTTTCAGCACTTTAAGGTAACATGTTTTAAACTGAGAAAATCTTAAACGAGATTCAATTTTTTACTATTTCTTCTCAAATATTTTCATCTTGACCATGTACACTTTGTTGAGTCAGGTTAAAATGCATTATGGAAATGAGATTTAATTAGCGTGGTTAGATTTTCCTAGCATCATTTTCGTTACGAGTTACAAGTGAACAAACTTTTGACTTTTCATCCTTTCCATAGCTCCATCGTCTCCACCGAGAAACGCTCAATGCGTGTCTGTAACATCACAGAGTATTCAGATTACATGGCAAAACCCAGCACAACCTAATGGACCAGTTACGGCGTACAAAGTCATTTTCTACCCGATTACATCAACTCTCTCACATTCAAGGGGATCCAGCCAAAGTAAGAAATAATATGCATACACCATAAACGTCTAGAAAATTAAGTTTCTACACGCATATTGGCTTTAATTCATTCAATTATGCATAATAATAACCATACGCACAACTGACAGCAAGCCTCAACCCCTTTACTCAAATATAAAGTAATTAAGCCATGATTTTCCCTTTTATATGGTGTATAAAAAGATGCCCAAGGTGACCCGTAATAGTATATATCAGAGTTCACAGTGAACACATTTTTATTACAAGTAAACTTATCGAAGTGAAAGAAAATTTAACTTGATTACCCTTTAATTGCCCTTTTTCCCTTTTATCAACCACCACCATACCAGGACCTGGAGAAATTCACAGAACGTCTGGACTGACCTCGGTAATAGGTGGCTTACAACCCAGCACTAATTATAGCCTCCAAATCAGTCCCGTGAATATTGCAGGTGAAGGGAGTCAGTGGTTAACCGTGTTCTGCAAGACATCTGAGGATCGTAAGTGCATTACATACTTACTTATTCTGACGTTCTTCCCTTTACACCCACACACAACACCATACTAACATCGTCATTTTTTATTATAACACACGAATATTTTATAAGGTAGGATAGACCATAGACGCAACGAACTTTACCTAATTGTTTTTGAAGTACTTTACATTGTTAAATAATGCTTTCTTGCTGTTCCTTAAAGCGAGCTTTAGTGTAAACCAGCTCACAAATTAAATGAAATTTCAGGTCTTCATGTAGCATGCAACCTGTCATGTTATTAAAATACACACGTACATGAATGGATTATCATAAAGTGAAAGTGTCTTTTTTTTCCATCCTTTTTCTTAGAACCATTTCTCATTTTCTATTTGTTCCAGGCAAAAAATAAATATACACATACTTGCATATGTAGCCTAAATGTGTGTTTTAATGAAGGTACACGTGTTAGGTATACACACTCATGAATCAACTTTGTTTCCATCTTGTAATCTTTATTCTTTCTCCAACTTTCTGTACAGTTCCTTCACCACCGAGCAACTTAATAGGGTACCCAAGCAGCGAGTCTTCCGTTTACATCACATGGTTGTTTCCCCGTAAGCCCAATGGAGTTCTTACGCATCACACAGTGTACTACAGGTGTGCTATATTCCATAACATATAACTTTGCACAAAGACCATTTTATACTGTATAGCAAATAGACGAACAGGGATGTTATGAGCTCTCTCAAATAATAAGGCTCACTTGTCAGTTCATTTCGTTGTCAGTTCCCTAATCCTGTTTGATCTCCGTTGTTACATTATTACCTGAGAGGATTCTCTCTATTCCTGGTCTCTTGCACTTGTTTAATAAGATATTCGCTTTTCCTTCGTTCCCTTTTTCTCTGTTTTCTTACACAATATGCTTACATGAACATTTCTCATTTACAGGATAATGGAGAAACCTGGGGATTCGTATGACATAAAAAGAACCGTTTCAGCAAACGTTGACAGTTTTGAGGAGAATGGGTTGGATTTGACAAGATTCAAATACATATTTTGGGTTACTTCGTCTAATCGACTTGGTGAAAGCCAACCGTCACCACAGCTCATTTTAACACCACCACCAATCGGTAACTTATTTTTTTCTATGATCAAGATATGTAATATTCCCCCTAATTGGAAATTTGTTGAAACTTTAAATGTCATGCGTGCATGCTTCATGTTTTCATGTGTATGCCCAAAAGCTTCAAACTGAAGCTCACTGCAAATTTATGGTTATGTGTGTACATAAGTGAAAGTTGGAAGGAAGTTCGTTGTAAAAAAATATAAATACATAGAAGGTGACTTTATTCGTGTGTAGTATTCATCATTATTACAGTTATTTCATCACTTACTACACACATATGACATGCAGTCGTTTATTACCAAGCACCAGGGGGTTAAAGACAATTTTCTCCATGGAAGTACACTTCTATATTAAAGCAGACATAAAAACAGCAATAACTTTAAAGAACTTGTAGTAATGCTTGATATTGTGTGGCTCTGAACGAGAATTTCTTAAGTTACGTTACGTATCCACTTTACAAGGACCATGTCATAAATCAAAACATAAAATGTTCACATTCTCAAATTTAACCTGTCGTAAATTTCAATATTAAAAAGGTCTTTCTCTGTACATACCTGAGTAATATAATAATACACACATAATACACATTTTCTGTCAAGAGTTTATACGTAATGTTGGGTCGTTATGTGTTCGTTTCTGAGATTTCCATGGCGTGTGCGTCTGTTGAACAACGTGCTTTTATGTGCACAATCCTTTTGTTTACTCAGAGTATTTTTTTTGCTTCCGCTACGAAATGCCATGTTATAACCACCACCTCCGCTATTTCAGATTGTGCAACAGTCAGTATAGTGAATTGCATTCAGTGCACAAAAGAAAAAGTGAGAAAATGTAGGAAAAGGTATGAAGACGAAGTCTGAATAGTTACTTTACTACAATTCTTTATTATATGTTCACCTTCAAACATAGTATATTAATAAATTACAGTATTTCTTCATTGAAAGTTCAGTGCTTATAATCTTTGAGTGCACTGCTGGTTTTATACTGGTGTGTAGATACACAATAAATTTTCTTTGGATAAAGAAATGTGTACACACTTTTTATGTTACTTTAACATGGGAAGAAAATTACGAAAAAAGTAATTTGTTCCATACTCAACAGAAAAGTACCTTAAAAGACATGTGCATGCAATGCTATGCAATAATACAAGAAGTGAATAATTTTTAACTCGTTCGTAGTGGTGGTTGGTTAGGGCATATAAATGGCATCTGAGAGGAAAATAAGGAAAAGTGACAAAGCCAGGCCATAAAAAATGAAGACTTATTATAAAGAAAAGTTTTCCATGTTTTTGTGTGTATGCGAGAGAGGAGGTCGGAGTGCGCACCTCATTTATATCCATTTTTGTGATGTTCTATGGATGATGTTTAGTAGTGTGTTGTTATTTTTATTTTTTCTGTGTGTACCCACATGTTATTCAGTTGAACCAAGACTGGTAGGCCATTCGAGAAGCATAACAACACAACCTGGGAGTTCATTGAGTCTTCCCTGCCGGATTTTGGGTTTGGAGAACTTGAACACTGGGACCAGCTCTACAGGATCAGCGTCCATATTACCTCTCGATGCTGCAGTTTCATGGACGTTAAATGGAAGAAGGGTGGGATTTGATGGGAATGTTTATATGAAGCCAGGACATAGCAGCTTGAGTTTTTTTGGTGTAAAAAGAGAGATGATGGGAAATTACACTTGCCAGCTCAAATACATCAGTAGCACCAGGGGCACCCATTCAAAATCAACGAGCAAAAGAGTAATCAACGGGATGGATCATTCCTCAGTTTCCTTCCCATCATCGTCCTCATCTTCTACTTTTCCAGCTCAGTTATCATCTCTCCAACACAAAACCCAACTGACTTACTCGCTCATCGTCAGAGGTATCGATTCATTATTCGCTATTTTTTAAAAGAGAAGAGAATTTTTTTCATTATAGATATACACAATTTCATATTCCTTGTCCCTCACATAAAAACCGATCTTTTAGTACGGAGACGTGTCGTGTGTGGGCATGCCACACTACACTTTGATACTACTCCACTATTCTCGTAGTAATTGCTTGACAATATCCCATTCAGCTAGTATCTTCATCTTGTGTCTTTGAAGTTTAGTATTTTCCACTACAAAGATTATCCACTTACGAAATGAGTGTCCATGAATTCATCCATGATGTATTGGTATTGAACATTATGGTACGGTTATCTTTGGAGGAAAAAGAAAGCTGTAAAATAAATTGTTCACGTAGAAAGACACATCGTAAAATACGTACGATTCACGATTACGATCGTTTTTAAACTTTAACAGATACAAAAACGTCGTACGGATATCTATATATTTTCATTTTTTAAATTATTTCTTGTCTACTCCACTTCAATATTTTACTTCCTATTCGTGAGTCATTTCCTCAACTCTTTTCACTTTGTATCATTCTTTTAGAGTCAACATTTCAATCATTATTTTTGCTTCGAAACACATAAAAATTGTCATAAAATAAAATAAATACGCATAAATACATGTGAACTAAATAAAAGTTTTGGCCAAAACCAATTTTTTAGAATTACTGTTTAGAAGTCTTCGCCAAAATTGAAAGTATTCATGTTTAATATATAGTACATACTAATACTCTACTAATTTGCGTGTCATAATTATTTACCTTACTTTTAGAGAAGTCTGCAATGGGAATAGGGTGTATTTTCGCTAAAAAAAGTTTGTTTGAATGTGTGCTGACAAATATCAATGTAAAAGAAACTTTGAAAATGCTCATCCTTCGTTCGAATCTATAACTGTATAGCATATTTTCTTTTTTTGTTTGAAACATAAAGACTTGGACTGTGCCATTTTTGTGTTTTTCACTGATTGCCAACATTATGAATTATCATCACAAGAATACAAACAGAAACATAGAGATTATTTAAGTTTGTCTTTCTTTGTTTCCTTTTATCTTTCAGTTTTAATCAAACTGTGAGTTGATACAAAGCAATGCGTTGTTTTGATAATTCTTCCTGTTTCACAATGTATACATTCAAGAATGCTTCATGCACCGCTAAATCCTTTTCTAATTTGTTCGAGCCCAAAACTGAAATGAATTCCTGATGTAAACTGCAAAATCGTAAATATAAAGCCCACACATTCCGCTCTCCATTCATTCATGTATCTATTGTTTCTTGTTTCATTCTTCTAAAAATTGGCGCACGCATATACGCATTTTGATAATGGAGATTGGATTCCAATGTCTCATGTATTTCTTCAAGTTGTTAGGTTTTACTTGTTTTTGCTTAGATTTAGAATTGGTATTCACTAAAAGCTTTCAGTAAATGGCACACTGCATCTATTCATTGTAGGATTAATGATGAAAATATGACTCACTATTATGATCTGTAATGAATAATGACTAGAAAGAAAGTGCATTTTGTAATGAGTTTCGGTAACATGCCTTTTACTTACGGTTAAAACTTTACTAGGTATACGTGTTACTAATCATTGATCACGATGATGGTAGGAACTATTTTAAAAGGAATTTCATCATGCTTTATTATGTGTTCCCTTAGGTCCTCCGTGTATTCCAGAGCCCGCTTATGAACTGCGAAATCGTGATATTCACATTTCTTGGAGGGTGGCGTTGGACGAGCAATTTCGAAACTGGAGCTGCGATGCTCCTTTGGGATTCATTCTTTACTTTCGAACTCTTGGTTCAATTTTAGATTGGCAAAAACTTATTTTTCAACCAACGCTAAGGAACCATACGTTAAAAGTGAGTGAGAAAATGTAGTACAAAGCATGCGATTTTTTAGTATTGTGAGTAGTTTTTTTAGCACTTCCATCCCATTTATTTTCGCAGATTAAACTGTGTGTAGAGAAAAGGTACAAGTACAAGACAAATGGTGATCTCTTTAAGAGCTTCTTCACGTTTCAAGTTTACTCCCATTTTCTCTCTTTTTGGTTCACCAACACGTAAAACCACCAAAAAGGAAAACATACATTCATTCAATGACCAGTCAAATAGTCTAGAAGTCAAAATGAGTCACGATTTTTAGCTGAAAATATTGTACAAACTGGAGCAAAAAAAAACTAACACAAAAGGTACCTAACCAACAACAAGCGCAGTGTTTGGTAAAAACTCTAGGATTTTGTAACACCAAAAGCCGCAATATAAAATATGTAGGTATATCCGTTCAGCACGTAAGAGCCATACGTTAAAAGCTGAGAGTATTAACTACACAAGTCTCCTCTTCTTGTCGAGAGGAGATCTTTTTATGTACGTGAACAGGAAGTTGTAAGTATTACCCAATGCCCAACACACACACACACACACTTGGAATTACTACTAGCCTTGTTTTTTATTTCCCTATAAACCGAAGGAAACGATTGCAGTTTGGCCAGAACATATAGCGCAACAAGAAGAGTAGCTAAAATCGACGCATTAAAAACCGTATTACATTTAGAACAGCTTTACACTCGAGACGAAAAGAAACAGATAAACTATTGCCGATGCGATGGAACGGACGATGATGAGCTTGATACTTAAATGGAGTGTTTCATTCACCGAATTCGTGAATGTGTTTGTGTGTTTTGGGTAAAACTTTTTGAAGATAATGAAAAGATGACCGCTCAATACTGTTCAGTCACACAAGATAACATGTTTTGCTTTTTTTTTGAAGAAAAAAAATTGTTTGATGATCTGTATATCGTTTCATGTGCGTATGTATGTACATGAAACGATAAACCACAAAAAAGTAACAAAATCATCCCTCTAATCTACTCAGGTCCTAACTCTTGTGCATTGCACCCAATATTATATGCTTGTTCGTATGAAACTAGATTTTTATGAAAGCGACATCGTTTTCAAGTGAGAGAAAACAGTAAATAGCTATTTTCTCCCACCACACAGCAGTGTGCAGTGCATTCTTGCCAAAAGGCACTATTACAGATTATATCTACTTTTTCAACATATTTTGAGCAAGAGAGCTCATAAAAAGTTTGTTGAAGCCGGTGATCGTATTATATAGTAGACAAACAGTAGCATACCACACACACAAGGAACTGATAATTCCGATTATGGTATGATGATCATGATGATGATCATCAAAATGCCCTCGTCATATGTGATGCCATGTCCGTGTCGTCCTATTTCCAACAAAGTGTCGCCCGAGAAATTACTTTGCTTAGCAGATCATATCAAATGCATCATCATTATCATCTATACAACTAACATAATATGGCACATGAAACGTCGTCAAATAAAAGTTGATAATGTCCTCTTTTGATATTTTACGTTTCATGAATTCTTACATACTTCATACACCTACATATTGTATAGTCTATCTGTTGGTTGGGAAATTTGGTAGTCTTCTGTTAGAAAGAGAATAAAAGGAAATTATTGTGAAAACACTATACTCGAACGCCCACTTTCCCCAGAAATCTTTCTTTGTTGAAGCAAGCCCCTTTCTGTTTTATGCTCCCCCAGAACAACAGTGGCAGTTTATTATCCCTTTACTCGATGGTCAGTTGGACACATGAGAAAAGAGATAAATATGGGTTTATGGAAAAGGATAGCTAGTTAGTTAGCTTAAAGAGATAGTATGGCATGTTTGAAATATAATGTTTTTCATGTTAAATGGCACACACGGTATAGTCATCATAGATGCACTATAGTAGCAACTTGTAAAAAACAGAACAAAAACAGTAGTAAAAATGAATGGTTTCAAGTTTAGTTGCTAACTAGAGCTTTTTTTACAGGATACACGGAATAGATCTCTAGATACTAGAGATATAGAAGGAATTACATGTAAAAACAAGTAGGCTTTATACTTGCATGATACACCTCATGCTGTGTGGTGTGTGTCTGCGTGTGAAGATGACTTTTTACTTTTTTTTTCTCTCTCTCTCTCTCTGTTACTCTCACTCCTCATTGCAGATCAGAGTTCAAAAAATAGGAAATTGATGGCTTAACTTTCTCCCTTCGTGAAAAGAAACGTGATCCGATTGGAAAAGTTTTTCTGACTGTTTTCCCGTTTCCGCTGTCTATTTATCCGTTCGTACTATAAAAGTAACTTCAGCAAGATGAAAGTTAAGCGAATGGGGGTTTCTGACCAAGAATTCGTAGCTTTAAACTTGTAAATTGATCCGTGCGGTGTAGCAAAATTGGTAATAATTTCTCTCCGCATGAGCCCTTTAGTTTACTTAAATGATGAAGATGAACATAGCTTTAGGTTTTAATTCATTAAAGCATTTGAGCCTAATTTTCTTACATTTATTTCTAGCTGCCATTTTACCACATCAGTGGATAAAATCAAATAAATATGACATGCCATCTCGTTTTTGTTTGTGTGGTTTGGATAGAATATCAATTGCGGAGCAATCCTGAACATGTACATGTTAGCCTTTAATGAGTATGGGACCAGCGGTGACAGCCCAATGATGAGTGTTGTTGTTTCCCAACAAGTTGGCTACTTTCCTCCCTCCCATGAACTTATAGTGGCCAATGTCAGTTCAGTGCGGTTCAACTTTTACAGTTTGAACGCAAACTCAACATATTGTCCCACTGAGAAAATCGGAATCACATTAAAGGAATGGAGGGGCAGTGATGGAGTGACAGGTTCGAGAATTCTTATATTTGTGGATAATATAGTAAACTTTTTTACTCAACCTTTTTTGAACAATAAAGTTTTCACGCAAAAAAAGTAGAATTAAAGTACACTATTGTGCGTTGATTCACCAAAAAAAAAACTTTCCTCCCCTTTGGGACAATCAAAGTTACATTTTTCTTGTAAATAGTGAGCATTATATGGGAATGTATTAAGACGTGCGGCAAATAGATAGTTTACAGAATACAGACAATTTCATGGGTACAAACATGAAGTAAATTCTGGTAAAAGTTTTAAATTTCTCTATTTTTTGTGTAAAAAAATCCAATCGCAGAAAAAGATGTAAAGTTCGAGTTCCGGAACGAGTATTGGATTGATGGATTGAAGCCCTCCACCTACTACGAAATTGTTCTTTCTGCTTTTGGCTATTCTACATCACGAACGGCTTCATTTACTTTTACAACGCTAACAGAGCACGGAGGTAAGAAGATTTCTTATAACAATATGTGCAAACAAATATGGAAAAAATTAGGTGAAAGTTCTCGTGGATGCTTATTCTAGCATGGTTGAGTGTATTTGCATACATGCTCAAGTCTCAAAATAGAAGATACTCAAAAGAAAAAGAAAGAAGTTTAATTCACTTTAGTGTACTTACACAAAAGATAACCAAATTACATATCAACTTGAAAAAAACATGCATGCAGTAACGTTTTATACGGAAGAATACAACCGAATAATTTGCTTTTAAACTAAAAAGCCTCTCACGCACACGATAACAAAACCCCATTTTTTCCGTGACCTTCTTGAAGATAAGAAAGGTTTTCTTTCCTTAATCTGTGCCATGATGGCACTGTCATCCATTATAAATGAGAAGCAATTTTTGTCCTTGCATAAAAATTCAAGTTAGGGAGGAAAATGTGCAGTCTGTTTTTTTTCTTGAACGAAATGTGCATTGGGAATAAAAGATGGAAAGGAAATGATTTTACTTTTCATTCCTCACAAGTAGTTTTTTTCTTCATTTGATTGACGAACAACAATGCATCATCATGGGATTTTTGTGGGTTTTTTCATTTGACATGTTACAGAAACTCCATCAGAAGATGTACTCAGCACTCACAAAGTGACGAGTGAATTGGCTCCATTGTATAGAAAGTTAAAATATCTCGTTCCTGTGGCGGTGACTATACTTGCATTGGTCGTGGCTACTGCCGGAGCTTTCATTTATTGTCAAACAAGTAAGAAAATTGTTTAGTTTAGAGAGAGAGTAAAAAGAAAAGAAATTTTCTGCTCGAATTTTATGTGTTTGTAAGTATAAGTATATACACACAGTCATTCTCTGTGTGTTTGTTTGAAAAACGTTACTCAACTTTTGTTTGCTGCTCTTTGGGGAATTTGGCAGAAAAAAGACGGAGTAGTGAACAAGAGACTTCATCAAAACGAACGAATGAAGTTATGTACGGACACAATCAACGGAAAAGCATCCCACACGAAGAGCAATACTATTCTGGCTTACCGTGTCCTCCAACATGTACTCCGGGTAAGATTGAAGATACTATTTGCAGACTTATTGTGTTACAAAAGGCTGAGAAAAGTATTTTCAAGTTTGTATGTAAATTATAAACTAGAGAAAGACATTCCATTATTATGGATATATTGCTTTTTGCTTGTCGTTACTCTTTGGGTATTTAACTACGAACTACTTTATGTCGTAATAAAGTAGAAACAGCATCATTTAGTAAATTGTAGTTTATTTTATTTATTGGCTACACATTCTCATCAAGTAATACATCCTCCTATTTCACTACTTTTTTTCTGATAATCATATGTGTAGGTTTAGAGGATATCTCTCCTTACGCCACATTCCAAATCTCCGATCCGAAGAAATTTTGTGAGGAAAGTTTCAGTCAGGAGATAGTGGTGGCAAAGTTTCATCCTGTGATGCATGGGGTCCCTCGAGGGTCTCGTGACAAATGGATGGATCGAGATCCAAGACATTTACAAGATTCCGAGGATTCGGAAAGTGAAAGCACCCAAAGATACTCTGTGATCCCTCCTCAAAGACCTCGCCTGAATAATACTTATCAAATCAGCCCTCCTCAAGCCTACCATTATCGTCAACAGCAGGAACAACCCCATCATCATCATCATTTGGTGCCATCAATGCAACAACAGCCACTAATAAACCAGCCTTACACTGCCACTGATTCTGATGGCTATACTATCAGTATGAACATGAACACCAATACCCATAAAAATATCATGAAACACTCACAATCCCAACTTCAAAGAGCGTCAGCAGAATCGGATGAATCTTCCGGTGCGTCGTCTTCTGACCTATCAATGCCAACTGCAACAGAGCAGAGGAGGCATTCGAACACAAAAGATAGGTGGGTATGAACATGTATGAAGGAAGTATGTATTATATACAAACTGCACATCAATGACATTCTTTATACTTTCTAATTAATCTTGTTAAGCACACTTTTTTCTTTCTATTAAATAAAATATAATTCTATTTTGGTTGGATACTTCATTTCCTTTGGGGTATTTAGAAGAACTATGAAGAAGAACTCGAAAGATTATGGACGTGGTGCTGAAGGGACTAATCAAGGAAAAGGTTCTTCGACCAACACTCGACATGGGAAACGGAAGTCTGGAAACTCTGACTACTCCATTGCTGTATGATAAAGGGGGAAGCTAAAAGGCATATATAAAATTATAACTTTTAGCTCTGGTGAATTCGTTGTGTCTGTCTGTGATGTCAAATTTAAAATAGATAAAAAGTAATAATTATGATATTATACTGATATTAAATGTAATACCTTTGCATAAAAAACACTTATACTAAAAATTATGTTTGTATTGAGGTTGGGATGAGATTCAATTGCCTCACTTGAAAAATAAATTTTCTCCCAATCGGGAAATCCCGAGTTTCATAAAACATTTTTCAGAAATAAAGATTCATTTAAAAGAAGAAAAAAAGATCATATAAAACAAGCAGACTTTATTTCAATTAACGACATATTTACTACCACACTTTAATATTTACATTGAGATGTCTATCAAACGTTCAAGTATAGTTAATATGCTCGCGTCCTGCGCTGATGCCCGTGATCTCGTGGCGCGTATTGTTGTGCCAAAGTGGCGTTCATGTGACCGTACATTGATTCATACGGAGAACTTCTCATGTTTCCCGCTCTCCTTCTTTTCCGTTCACACTTTCGGAGCCTCTTCTCAATCACCTCTTTTAGATTTTCGAACAGCTAAAATAAACAAGGTAAGGATTGAAATTTAACGCTGTGAGTACTCTTAAAGTGGATTCTGGTGCAATGCGATGAAATTTACCGTATCAACTTCTGCACGAATGATGTTATCTGAAAATCCAATCCTTGCATATAATCTCTTCAGAAGAGCTTCTCCAAGCACTATTTGAATGAAAACAGTTCATTGAATCTTTCGCCATCATAAGTTAAATGGTTTAACTTGTAAAATTTCTCTAATTTTTCGACGTGACATAAAACTTACTAGCATTTGTCTTGGTTTCATGAAATGTAAGGGTTACTGGCCAATTCATCGGCTGCTCTTGATTTAGTGGCCGTTGTGGTTGATGTTGATGATGAGTCTGACTAGATGAGATTTTCGCAGAAAACAGGATTGCGATGGCGCACAAGATAACTAAATTTACATTTTCACTAAAGCATCCCATGTTTCAAAAATTTGTGAAATAAATAACAATTTCAAAAAAGCTTTGAAAAAGCTACAAGTTCGGAACAATTTGGTATGAAGAGTGTAATAGGAATTTTAACGATAAACTTTGCTATAAAAACCCGTCTTTGTCTTTTATGTCAACTTTTGATATCTTATGAGCAGACAACTTATTGCGCTGGACTCTGGTGCCGAAATGATCAGATGCAGTGTAAAAGGGTCAATTCTTGTACCTCGACTTGTCGACAGAAGTTTACTGGAGCATGACACTGAATTTTCCATCGAATGCTAGAAAGCATGGCAAAAAAATCCGCACTGCATGGCAATTTACCCATTACATATGTCAATTACCAACATCCTCATTAAATACATGATCAAGTTCACTTGAATCTGTTTTAGAAAGGTGGTTCATAAAAAACTGAGGAGCACAAGCTACTTTTCTGTTGTCGAAGGTTGAATACATAGCACATGTATGTAATTTAGGCAACGACAGTATAAATTGTTAACATACTGAAATAAGTGTGTCTACAAAATGCGAACATAGTCTGAACTCTAAACGTGACCATATTCTGGCGTGATGAAGTACTAGAGCCCTACTTAATTGCAAGATCTGCGTCACATCAAATGACTTGTTTTGACATGTAAAGACAAAATAATCATTTGTAATATTTGGGGATTCAAAATCGTAAATTTTTCCTTACTTAAATTGAAAAGGAGGAACAATTTACTCAAATTCAAGTCAGCCATGTGGAAAAGTTACTACGTAGAGCTAAGCCCACGCCCGTTGACTCGTTATTCTTATGGAACTCATGAAATATAAATATCATCAGAAATGTTAAGCTAGGCCTGACAGCTACTTATAAACAAAATTAAGATTAAGTGTGACATTCCCATTTCACACCACGCGATTATGGTTTGGATGACGAACAAATGGATACTACATTTTTCCACTTTGGAATATTTTTAAAAAGTGTCAAGTTGGAATCTAAGTTCACTGACTGCTGTCTAGATTGAATATGAAAAGTTCTTTTAGAAAAGGTCATATTATTGTTAATTGCATATTTCATTCTGCCTTCCAATGTGAAATAATAATTTAAAAAGTAATCATAGCGAGTATTTTTGAAAAACTAATTAAGCTGCTCTGAAAAGTACAAAACTTTTGTTTAGTTTGTTCCATTTTCTAAAATGCCATCTGTCACTTGATGCTATATCCTCCAACACCTCATCCAAGAGATCAGTTGGTGTTAAAACGATGGATTTGTCTTTTACTTTTTGAAGATGATTGAAAAGAACAGATCCGTGTTGAACGAGATATACCGGCAGGCATGCCACAGATCTGATTTGCAAAAAAACTTATTACTGAACCAAATTCCACATAATCTCAAACGTCAAGTTTACTTGCATAAACAAGCATACTACAGACAGGCTTAAGCTAAAAGTTTAGTATGTCACATGTCACATTCTCAAAATTATTCGGTTGTGATGTCTCTAGTCCTGAGTCCTGACATAGAGCCAACAACCAGCAATATAGCACCGACGTGACATCGCATCTCGTTCCTTTTACATTTCGATGGGGTCGGTACTCGGTACCAAAAGTTTGAGCATTAAAACTAGTGTGTCTATGCATCACGATTGCTGCGCATATTTTTAATAACGAATTTTTCTCCACGTTGTTAATTTACTTGGTATTAAAAAAATAACGGTTTTCCTCCGTGTCCACAGTGCCCATCAATTCATAATTAATACACAGTTTAACACTTCATAATTGTACTAAATGGGGAATTATTGCCATTGCACACGAATAAAGATATATTTATTTAAAGCCAAGTGTTTCTGTATTTTATGTTTTGCACATCACATACATAATACATACACAAAAAGGAAAACTTTCTTGCTACAATGAAAATGAAAGTTTTATTATTTATTTATTTATTCAGCATTAGTCATCTGCGCCATTCAACATTGAAAAGCAATTTATGTATCCCAAAGTAAATATACAAAATTTTCTCCTTCCATAATTACACATTTTTTAATTTTGTCTCGCCAAAAGGAAAGGTAAACCAACTGAAGTACTATTTTCATCAAGTCATTTTTTGTGCCATGTGTAAGTAATGTGTGTCAAATTTAAATGTTTATAATCAATAATGAAATATCTATATTTGGACCCAAGGATTATTGTAAAGTTTAAAGCATATGCATTCATTCAATTCAATACAAATAAATAGAGTACCCAATAAACTATGTTAAAAATAATGAACAAAAGTGGAAAGAGAATTCTAGCAATAACATCAATTCTTTTAGAAGTTGAGGTGTATCTCCGTGAAAGAAATCCACCAGAGCTTTCTGGCACATGGCCAACATCATTTTTTGCTTTGGTCCGTTTATCAAATCTTGTGGCATAGTTGACCAACGCATATTCCAACAGTGCTGCAAAAATAAATGCAAGGCAAGTTCCTGACCAAACGTCCAGGGCCTTTATGTAAGAAACGGGAGGGAGATTTTTGTTCATGTTCGCTTGCTGTGTAGCCATCGTCAGCAGTCTACAGTTTACAATTGCAAGAAAAATAAACATTTTTTTGAAACATTACACGTTTACATTGAAAGCTACTTGAACGGGTTTGAAAATATTTACATCTAAACTGGATTTAAAACTTAGCACTTACGTCGTTATTCCCAAGGCCGTTCTTGCAGGCACAGCATTTTCATCAAGCCAAAATGACACCCATGAGACGATGACAAGCATGATGCATGGAATATACATCTGAGTCAGGTAAAAAGAAAAGTTTCGAGTGAGAGTGAAATCAGTTCGGAGGCAGCTGTATGTTCCAGTCAACGTCTCACGATCACATTTAGTTGTTTCCGTTTTCGAAAGTGAGAATCTGGGCAATGATAAATTTGGCAGTTGAATAGGATCCTCTGCACGCCACCGAAAGTCCAAATCTTGTGTTGTCCAAGCATAACTTGCCATTGTAATGCCACATTTCTGAGTGTCCATTGGGAATAAATGCAAGTTCATTGGACAGCTCAACGTTAATGACATTCGTATTGAAATGGACACTTGACCATTGGGAAATATTCTGATGTACACATTTGGCTTGATGATATCGTAAAAGTGTCCTTCTTTCTCGTTGATGAAGAACACGTCCGGCATCCAAATACGTTTTATATCAGAAATTGTTAAATACTTTATAGTGTTGGAACGGTCCAGGTGGGAAAAGCGGAGTCGGTCATCATACCATTCCATACGAAGTGTAAGCTGAACCGTGTACTCCATTTTAAAATCATCAATTCTGCTAACTGAATTTAGCATCATATTCACTATCACTTGGGTTTCTCCATTGGTCGAATTCCCACCGGATGGCCTAATGTTAGTATCATATGTCCCATTTCCACTTAATATCCTATCCAAAATTTGTTTTTCACGGTGACGCTGTAGAACTCTATTCCCCGTCGTTGACCCCTGTTGACAAAGCGCTGGCACAATGAGTGTAGCAAGTAGTCCACAAAAAATTGTCAACATTAACAAATTCAAATGTTTTGACATTTTGCTAATTTATTGCAGTGACCCAATAAAATGGAAAATCAGTATATCGTGGAAAGTTCAGTATATTTATCAACTTTATATGCACGGAAGCTGTATCTACCCTGTTAAGCCATGTTATGTTTATATGTAGAACACTGCACTGATTCACATGTAATTTTTTGGAGTGATTGAATGTCTATTACAATCAATGATGCAGCAATATTTGCAATCACAATCAAGTATCAAAAGTATGGCAATGGCAGAATATAAAACTATTGACTTGCGATTTTTGGCTTGCATGAGCAATACGCTTATCTGCGTCTTTCTCTCCTCAGAAGCAACAGGAAGTTTGAGAATACCATGAGCATCAAGTTCGCTTTCATCATTAAAATAAAAAGATTCGAGCGACAAAATCAGGAAGCAGGAATGGAATATGCAAGCGTGCTGGTAATAAGGTAGCATCTAAATTTGCAATCTCTACTAGAATATTCTTGGATTAGCAGGAAGACGAAATCTTTCCATACTCTTATTCTAGAATACATAGATACCATGCAGATACCATGCATGTTACCCGCGACATATATTTCTTCGGTTATCAGTAAGCAAGAAAGATATTATGCAAAGGTTTAAAATACAAGATTAGCTCTCTAAATATCAAAACCAGAACACAACCGTGAAAAAAGAAGAATAAGAAAGAAAAATAAACCAAACCGCCTATGTCACCGTTAAGCAGAATGCGAAAAAGAGAAGACCACAAAATTCTTTCAGACTTCAGATGAACGCCTTTCGTTGTATTCTGGGAAAGATTCAGTTTGGTCTATAAACATCACTTTTCTCTTTGGCGTGGGGTGAAATTCGTGGTTATTTTTTGGTGGGTAAAGAAAAAAAATGCAGAGAGAGATAAAGTTCGGATTTCAATTCACAATGTCACATATATGCACTTTTATTATGATGTGCTGTCTCACAAAATTTACCTCGTTCTATCTTTTATCGGTTGATGCCAAAATATAGTGCTCTGTAATATATACTACGTTATAGAATTGCACTAAATATTTTTGTATCGTGAATCATCGTGTTTATTTGAAAAATGCCTAGAATAAATCTAGTGATTCTGTATATCTTCCTGTTCAAATACAAGATCATTAACTTTTATAGCGGTGTATTGAATCGATGATAATATGGATGGAAAGTTTGCATATAAAGCGCAACAGGGTTGTATGTCAACGGTTATATTTCGAAATACTGAAATTGGAAATGAGCCGAAACGATGAGACAAAAAAACCACTGTGATAAATTATAGTTTTACTTTACGCCTTTGACAGATGTGTAATTTCTTGCCAAGTATCCATTCTGTTAGGGATAAGTATATACGCCTCGGAAAGTAGTAATGATATCTTGAGGTCCATTTTGTAATGTGCATTGTATATTATGTGCATTTGTGCATAAGAAAAGAATTTATGTTTTCATTTAATACCCGAAACAAAACCATGTTTGGTTTGTTCACTCTATAATCACATCGTAAGATTACTAGAAACACGTGAAATTGTTTTAAATATGCTTGTTAGTCATTAGTAGGTCACCCACAGAAGAAAAATGAAGTTTTTGGGCCGCCTTCATGGGGCTATTCATTTCCCGGTATTCACTTTCTTATTATTAGCAATAAATATCGCGGAATGTCTTTGTCAGAGACGCCTTTACCATTTTACATGCCTTTTCCAATAAACATCTTAATTAGCAGGAAGTGGGATGCATAATCTCATCTTCACGCTGGCTTACTCCACCGGTTGGTATCATTCCATTTCCTTCCAATTATGTGCTCCTTCGTCTACCATCTTAATTGAAAATATGCATATGCGTAAACGATATGAGCATAAAAAATCAGATCATTACCTACTACATACTACACAACTCCTTGTTATTATGGGTCATAAAAATGACTTTCACATGGATCCCGTGTAAAGTATGTTTCCAAGCTATTTTTGTACAATAATCCTCGGACTCTCCGTTGTGTCATCTATAGTAATTTAAGAACTCTTTTTTAAACTTTCATTCATCTATCTTGAACTGATTTTCTTTCAAACAAGCCCAACGCCATAATTAAGACCACCATATCAATTTCAGGAAAAATCCCTTAATGGTAGCATGCTTGCAATTTAACGAACGAACATACCCTACACCATCAAACTAATAAGACAAACAAATCTAGAGAGCAATGAAATCAAAAACGAAAATAACAAATGGCATGTTTTATATAATATGTGTTTTTACGATACATTTTGCCGGAAATTTAATAGTTATAATGCTACCAAGTATACATATTCAATTTATTCTTTTAAATACTAAATTTGCCAGGATCGTATGCTCTAAGACATGCCAAGATCACCTTCAACCTTCAAGTACCAACAATTTTTTGACGATGACTTAACGCCTTTGTCTTAAATGCAGCATATGAAATAGCTTCCTTTGAAGATAAATCCAGAAATGCCCAAGCTGAACATCAGATCAAAAGATAACGTTGCCGGAAAAAGACAAAAGTCATATTTATTCCGAAAGGAATTCGAATTCTATGCATGAACAGTAGAGATGATTAATTAAATACAAACTTCATTTTTGAAAGATGTTTAACAAGTAT
>JAQIWN010001342.1:0-21341 GCA_034699025.1 Entomobrya cf. arborea Gr-Col-00668
ATTGCCGCTTGCGAGAGAGTTGCATGTACTTTTTGTTCTGTTCAACATTCAAGTCAAGGAGAAAAGTGGTACAAAAGACAAGACAGAACATACATGACAGGAGGACAAGAGAGATCGGGTATTTAAAAAACATCAAGATAGATGTGGTGAACAAAAAAGGAAATAAAATTATATGATGTCCACCGATTTCTATTTTTTTTACTATGGTAACAAGAACTAAAAACATGCATCTGTGTGGAAGTAGTTCAAAATAGAATTTTTATGACATTTAAAATGGATTGCATGAATGCTAATGATATGCTTTGTTTTTTAATTTTTAGTTTACTTTTTAAGTACCTTGACCAGTCTCATTTATAAAATTGATCCCGGATTTTGAAAATGAATGTAAAGGAAACATGTTTCTTCTCTTCCGCATATGCTAAAAAAATCACATCACACTGAAAATCAATTATAACTTATAAGGATAAAAGGAAGAAAGTATTAGGACTGCTAGAGTTAGTTTAGGGTGAAGTTATCTCACTTCACCCCAAGAGCTGTAACTTGTAACGGTGGTGGTGGTGGTATAGGGAAAGTTGGTATTATTGGTTGGTTGCTTATTCCACAAGTGACAAGGCTAAATGGCTTTTTTTTTGAAAAATCTGCAATTGGCAATCGATCCTACTTTGACAGGCAACTAGGCAAGTCAGTGACATCGCCATACAATTTGATTGTTTTAATGACAGTGACGGAAAATGATACGATGGTTTTTGGGAAAGAAATAAAACATGATTTTTAAAACATAAGCGGAAGCGCATGAAAAAGTTGAATAGTCACAAAGCTATTTACTCGGTTTTACTTTGAATCGTATTTGTTTAAAAACAGAAGAAAGTTTAAGAGTTAGTCGAGCAGTACAATACAAAGAAAAAACACAACGTTCGGCAAAGAAAAATAATGATATAATTACAATTTACAAAATTGCTCCTGCGCTAAATATACATCGGAGCAAGAAAATGCAAAGATGAAAGAACTCTGACGAATTTTTAAAAGAAACGATTTTTTTCAAGGTAAATCCTTTTCTTTCTATTTTAAAATATCTGACCACACATAAATATATTTTATAAAAACAAATACTTGAAGAAAGAAAGAAAATGAGTTATGGACTCACAGTTCAGTATTCAAACATGTTCAAATGTTCGGTTCGGTGTCGGGTCATTTGGAAAAAAACAGATATGCAATATATATTGTTTTATAGGTTTACATATTCAATTTAGTATGAATTTTAAATTGATCTATTCTGAGCGCTGTTTCATGATATTTCTTATTTGCATGCCCAAATTAATGTACATGCATAATAGTATTTTCATCTGCACTATTAATCTTTTTTTGTTCGATAAAGCCTTGTATTCATTATGAAAATCAGGCAAGCTAAAAATAAACAGGGGTATTTTTTAAAAAGTGGAGCTGTGCAGTTTGATGATAGGGCAGCAGGCAGGTAGGTAAAAGGTAAATTAGAAAAAAAAGTAAGATTTTTTGAGAAGATGATGATGGCGATGGCAGGCAGGTGTGCAATTGTGTAATGTAATGTAACCATTGTACATATATGTACATCCGCAAACCGCAAGCAAACGCACATTATCATTAATACACACACATTTTGGTATCGGTAGGTCGGTCGGAAGATAAAAATGGAGATTTTAAAACCCAGATTTGAAATTTAGTTTTGATGTTCGCTGCTCATTCTTCATAAAAATTACACACGAAGAAAAACATCAGCTCTTTTCGTTCGTTTTTGTAGCAGCACAGCACAAAGCAATTAGATTTATAGCTTTGCGTACTTTTATTACTCTTCTCTTGCAAAACGGTTTGACTTTTTTTTATTTTTTGAAAGGGGGAAGGAGCACCTTTCATCTTGTATATTGTTTTTTCTTGTGCCGGACATAGTTCCTGTGTTTTAGTTTTTTTTCTCTTCCACTCCACCAATCCAAAAATCCACCTACGACGAGTTTCGTTCTGCTTTTCAAGTCATTTAATTACTTTCTTCAGGTTTTTACGATGATGTGATGAGGATGATGACATGCTTCCCAAGACACTACTTGATGATGATGAGTACTTTTATTTATATGCTGAGGAACACAACTTCTCGATGTAGTAATAAAATTGTGCACTAAGCAATTTTAGTTTAGTTTACAAAAATTACGATGATGGGAAGAGGTGAAAAAAATATGGTTCTGTAAACTGTCTGAATGCGATGTAAGTACATTAAGGCGGTTACATGATGTTAGAACGGTTTAACAACCGCTTGTTTCATGTTTCTACTATGGTTATTATTACTTATTATAAGCTATTCAAATGTCTATGCAATTGATGCCTATTTTTGGGATGTAGCCAGCCCATTTCTTGTGCATTTGTGTGAAGATTTTTAAGATCGTGGTTGTAAAAGATGATAAATATTGGGTTTAGCAAAGAGAAAAAAATGGTTACCGAATGGTACGACGACCAACGAGTGGCGTACAATTAAAAATCTTATTATTTCGCTATTTTAATGGCTTGCTGCAGAAAAGAATGCAGAGCAGCTGTAAAAAAATTGCAAATTTTGCATGTTCACGTTGACACAATGCTCAGCTCAACGTGTAGACTATTCAGAATTCTTGTTTACGGTAATTTTGTATAGTTTTAAAATCGATTCAATGAATAATTATTGGTAAAAAAATGATTAATGGAGTTGAAATAATTAAAAGTTGGAAGTGCCCTCTTTTATTGTTTTTTATGAAAAAAATATATAACGAACGCGTACTCTACGACTTTATTCATTAGATTTTTTTAAATTATTTCTAGTCACAGGTAAAAAGTTTTTTTGACTTGATGATGAATGTTGAGGATGAGCTGGTGTGTAATATCACATAAACATACAAACAGAATAATAAACTTTAATTTATCAACAATTTCTCAGTGCGAAAAGTTTTCATGGATAGTAATTAGCGAACTGTGAACATAACAGTTTACCACCCAAGTCTGCATATATATCATGTAGTTGTAAATGGAAGACCTTACTTTATACACATATTATAATCGACCGAACATGTTGAGCATACAAATTACAATTTATTTCATTCCCAGTTCAAACATACCAATATTCAGTTCATTCAGAGCACAAATAATTTCATTGTTAAGAACACAGGCGCATTGCAATACATTTTTCTGCATTAATAGACGTGTACATCATGAGTAATTTTTGATATTATAAGAATCAGACCTTTTTTATCTTGGCTGATGACAGTTATAATTAAAGATTTTCATAAAATTATATTAGCTGGAGATTAGATGATTTCATTTACGCAACATAGACTTTTAAGACGATTTTGGGGGACGTGGGCTTTCGGCACTTTGAGGAGGTGGACTTCCAGAACTTTGACGAGGATGGTTTCCTGCACTTCGAGGAGGCGGTCCCTTGGGAGACGACCCGGCAGCGTTGATAAATCCCATTCTTGGAGGGGGGCCATTAGGGTTCAGAACCATGGACGGAGCTGGAGTCGGTGAACTCATCGGGTATGCCACTCGACCCGCAAGCTTTGGCCGAGAGGGCGAGTCTTTGTGCGCCTGAAGGGCAGCTTGGACAGCTGCCGTGTTCAGAAGCAACGGTGGAGGATCGTTCCACGCCCGATTATTG
This sequence comes from Entomobrya cf. arborea Gr-Col-00668, assembly GCA_034699025.1. Lineage (NCBI taxonomy): Eukaryota > Metazoa > Arthropoda > Collembola > Entomobryomorpha > Entomobryidae > Entomobrya > Entomobrya cf. arborea Gr-Col-00668. The sequence goes on from JAQIWN010001342.1 coordinate 3,647, forward strand.
AATCCTGTACAGCATGATCAATAAAATTAAACTTGACTTATCATATCAGACACACATTATATAACTAAAATGGAAAATCAGCTAACAGATAATGTTACCTGATTTAGATGCATCACTTAGAGATACGTCACTGTTAACTTCCTCAATCTCGCTAGTCTCCCCTTGTTCCTTGGGGTGTTCATCCGCCATGATAATTGATTTCTCTTCCTGACACCTGAGATAGAAAGCAAAATTGTATATTTTATTATACTAACCTCAGCCAACAATAACATTTAACCATACAAAGTATAATTCTTTACCCATCAGTAAATAATTTAACAAACTAACCTTCAAAAAGGGTCCACAACAAATAAGAAGTAATGGTTCCGGTTTATAATTCCGTTAACAATTTAGCACCAACTGTTACAACACTACAATTTCTCCGTGCCAGCACTTCTCAGACGAAAAATTACAAGCAGAAAACCTGCCTCTTGCTATTACGCAATTACTGATCAGTTAATTAATAGCACCCACACTACACTACCCTAAGAAGTTTAAATCTTAGGAGTTTAACTTAACTATCAACACATGATCTGCTCATGTCCAGCATTACAATAAAAAAAACAATCTGGCTGTCAGATAACCAAAAATCTTTCCAGTTTGAATTTGGCGGTGTTTTTAGGGAATAGGTCAGTTGAAAGTAGGACAAATGTTAAGTGTACAAAGGGCTCTTATGCATTCATAAGCATATGTATCATATAGACAACTTTACACAAACAACGAAGAGAGGCTTTTATAGTGGTTCCTTTCTCCGCCTACATTGTACATTGCATTGTGTATGCTTCCAATTCCAATCCTGTTCAATCATTCATGATTCACCATTTGTTGCATTATTGGTGGTAGCTGTGGCTGGTGGCTATGAAATGAGTTTACTATTTTTAAAAAATACTTCCGATTTTAACAGTCTGCTAAGTTTAAACCCTTTTTACTACCATAATGTTATTCTTTTGAATTTATTTGTGAGTAGTACTTTAAATATAGTGAACAAATGTTTCCACCAATGATGATTTTTTAATTCATAATGATACAAGCACTTTTCAGTTCCCCAAAAAATATAATAAATAAACGAGCTGATTGATTTGTAACTAAGGTCAGCCAACAAACTAAAGACAATGTGCAGATCATATCAGTTCCTCCGTGCCAAAGAATAGTCTTTGTTCTTAACACAGTTGACAGTACGTATTTCCAACGAAAAATGTAGGGAACTACTATTTTACTAATAAATTAATAGATGATAGATTTATGAAAGAAATCAAACTGATTTACTAATTATAACAATGACTGGGAAAAATTCCCTTCATTTATCATAATGAATCATAAGTCAAACTAAAAAAATAGCAATTAGTATTAATACTGCGCTGTCCTCTTGATTCTTTGATAGCTTTACTTACTATGTTTGAAATGTGCGTAAGATCTATGAAATATAATTCCCTACCAACGATATATACTATGGCATAGTGACATTCCCCACAAAGTTTAATTTTTAACAGGTAAAAATTTAAGCGTCGATAAAATAGTAATTATGATGACATCAAGTGTTCATGATTAACTTCCACTAGGGGCTGGTAGGTAACTCCTGGAGTTAGCTTGCATGGGTTCATGATTCATGGTCCATGGTCCAACGCAACTATCAACTATTGCAAATTGCAACTTGCAGTTGCAAGTTGCAAGACTTGCAAGTGAGTGAAGATGATGATGGTGGACATAAGGGCCGTTTCCACTGCACCCGCAGCTTGAGATGCGGCTTCAAAAAGATGCGGATTTTCGTAGCTGCGCGTTCACACTGACTTTTGGAAATCAGCAGCAATTGCTGTCGCATCAAAATAAAAAAATCGACAGCAAAATGATGCCGCATCAATTAATTCCGCATGTTTACACCAAAGTGCAGCTTTTGATGCGCAGCAATATTTTTTGCTGCGCATCCAGTGTTTTTGCTGCTTCTCATAAAGAAGCAGCTCCTTCCCAAAATTGCAGCAAGTGAATTTTTCAGCGCCAAATCAAATTTTAAACTTCACAGCAACAGCTGTCGCAGTTTTTTGATGTGACGCCAAAAAAATTGCTGCTTTCAAAAAAAGTCGGTGGGAACATGTAACTTTTTTCTGTCGGCTCGGGCAGTATTTGATACCACATCTTTTTGATTCCACAGTTTTTGCTGCAAATAGCCCAGTGGAAATCCGACTATACTTTGTTCTTACTTGAATTTGCACATGTATCAGTACTTGAGTAGTACTGATTACTGATTCATGTGCAAACAACAAACAAGTAAAAGCACAGGTGACTTCTGAGACAACATGTGTTGCGGCGGGTACATGTTGTGAGTTGTGATCATGATAGCTCAATAGACTCTTTAAAGTAAATTCTTAGGTCTCTTTTCTCCAATTAATTTTATTCAAAGCTGAAAACATGAGGAATTGATACAGTTAGTATTAATAGACTTAAATGATCAAATTGCTGTTAGTGGGCTAACTGCCAACATTCCAACAAGCAGTTTGATGCATTTTGTTGATTTTTGATAGACTGATCGTTATTGTGGCCTCCAAGTCAGATGTTCTCCAGGAACATTTCATAAACTGTAGCAATAGTTTTTCACACACCTCGTGTTCGGTTTTGGATTATCAAGGAACAATTAAAATCACAATTATCAGGTAATTTAAATTAAAATTCATTTATGCAATTCCATTTGCTTTTTCCTAAGACATTCTGTTAAAAGTGAAACGCGTTTGTTAACAATTTAGCTTTCAAATCATAAAATGCACCGAGAAACGCTAACTCGAAGTTTGCTGTATTCCCACAACCTTATTGGCAAGCCAATACCGACGCTGAGCTGCAGACAATTTGTTCTACATGGAAGGGCGAGTCATGGGCCAAGTCCTGGAAACATTTTGGAAACGCCGGTGTTATCCAGGTGCTATCATCGATCATGGGAAAAGTGTGCTCAGTCAATTACACGAACAATTATGGCGGAAGCTCGAGGAAAAAACTTGGAGTCAGTTCTACCATCAGCAGATCCCATTGAAGACAATATCAGCCCATTGCAACAACAAACAAAGATGTTTAACATTAAGGCAAAAGATATTCTAAGTGCACCCGGGGAACCATTAAATGAAATATCAAGCGAATTGCAGTTTAAAGATTCGGAGGCTGGTTCAATCACTAATCGATCATTGTTAGAGACAAAAATCTTTGCTGCTCGTACTGTGGATGAATTGCTGACTCTGTCAACAGAACAGGATTTAACTCTGAAACACGCATGCTTGATTATTTCCCGTCTGGGCGGTTTGGTTCAATCCCGAGGGGATACCCATGCAGCTCTGAAAATTCAAGCGGACAAGAGATTTGTTCAGATTTTCAACTTGATTCAACGAGGAAATCATTCCCAGTTTCCTCATACACTTCTCCAAGCACTGACGGTATTACGCCAAATTTTGTGAATATTTGTTGATCTATTTTATTTTAATTAATGTCAGAAGTGTTGTATATAATTTAATATATTTTTTTATTTCAGGGCCTTCAAAAGTTGGGTATGGAAACTTCTTTGGAGGTTTCACGTCTTCTGGAAAGGGAATTAAGCTGGTCGATGCGTCGTTGTCCCCTCCGTTTCCTCGCTAAGTCTGTGAGAATATTAAACGACAACTCTAATCTCAGTTCTGGTCCAGGTGGTGAAAGTGGAAGCAGTACAAAAGAGCTGGATGTTCTGCAGTCTGCAGTACAGGTTTTACATCGACGTTGGATTGAGGCAATCACGGGAAGTGATTTTATTTCTTTGTTTCAAGTAATTGATTTGTTGGACGATGAGCGAAAATTGAAAGTGGAAGAAAGAGCTGCAGATGTCGCTCATCAGTTTACATCAGCGGAAATGTTAAAGGTAAAAACCGATAAAAACCAGTGAAAAAGCAAGTTGGGTTTTAGAATTTTCACACTAGCATAAAATTCTCATTTTCTGACTTAAGGTGTTCGTAGTTTTGGGAGCAAAGAAACGGCGACCAACGCCACTGCTTCGAGCGTTGGCGTTCCACTTTAGCAAAGCGGAACACAAAATTACTGCAAAGGAGGCCATTGAACTGATTTATGCTTTAAATGAGCTCACTTTCGCTGAGCCGGTAAGATCCTGCATTTATATTATCCACTCAGTATTGACTGTCTTAAGCTGCAATGATTAAAATCTACTCTAAATATTATTGCTTTGCTTACAGATTTTAATGAACAGACTCTGTACAGATCTGGCGCAAGAGATACCACAAATTAGGAATAGTGCTTTAATAAGTTCATTAATGACTAGTCTTGGTCAAATGCGGTATAAGAATAAAGGTATGTGTACGATAATAATCTAAACGGGTCAAAGGAAGTTAATTCAATCAAGTGTGAATTTACAGTTTTGAATATAATTTCTTAATTTATAGATATTCTGTATGCTGTTGATGAGTGGATAATGAAACACATGAAGCATTTGCGTGTGTTCGACTTCGCAGCTTGGTTACAAGCTGCAGCAACCTTAGATTACCATTCACCTAATTTAAAGTCCTTTTGTAGTAATGCTCGTCAGGTTCTTACACTGTCATCATCATCCTCCCCCGCAGAATGGGTGAACATAGTGCATTCGTTTGTATTACTGAATGAATATGACTGTGAACTACTATCGTCTGTTCTCAATAATCAATTTGTAGAAAGCATAGGTACTACATTTACTGATATTTTCTACAATTTCCCTGGAAAAAAATTAATCAAATATGTTTGTTTAAAACTTGTGTTTATATTGAAACTAGGACCCAAGTCGACGAAGCAGAAGCTCAAGTTACTTAACTTAAACTACATTGCTAGTCAATGGAAAGCAAAGGAATACAAGGGAGACGTCATTGATGATGTAAAAGTGAAAGAGTGGACTTCTTTGCTAGTTAGCAGCTCGGATGACAAGCTTTCAAAACTTCTGGTGGACTCTTTGGGTACCTTTCTACCGCCCAATAAGTATTTGATACTTAACTGTCAGATGGAAAGTGGGGCGTTCGTTGGTATGTCAAATATGCAAGGAAATGAATATTTTCCGTGGCCTAACCTCCCTCTCTAATTTCTTTCTAATTGATTACCCATTCTGTCTGTATTGCAGATGCCAAATGTTATTTTGACAGCAAAATGACTCCGATAACTTTAGAAGCTGCTAAATCCAAACCATCGTCTCAGCTCGTCCAAGTAGCTTTCGTTGTGGAAGGTTATCAATCTATGTCTTTAGGCCTGAAACACAGAACTGGAACTAGTGCTTTAAATAAAAGAATTTTAGAATCAGATAACCTCGTCGTTATCCCAGTACCCTACACCGAATTCAGCTTTAGTGAAAAATTACTCAAGAGGGTACAATATTTAGAGCAAAAAATTAAAAGTATTTCTAATGAACCTTCGCCCCCGTGATGATCAATCGGTGAAAATAGTAGTCAATTTTTAATTTTAACGTAATTTAGTGAGTATTACTGCAAATTGTTATTTATGCATACATTATAATGTATACACATTATTTATTCAAACCTAACTTTGAAAATAAATAGAGTTAATGCTAAAATTATCTAAAATTCTTAGAATATATCCAAACTTTATCAATTCCTTCTCCAATGACAAGATTTGGTTTTGTATCGGGTAATGGAAATCTGCAAGCTGCTACAGCACTGTCAGGTTTCATCTCATTTTGGCATTTAGTTTGAATTTCCTCCATCTACAAATAAATAATCGAAAATATTTATGAACAAACTAAAATGCTTTTTTCAAAAGATCATGTGAAAATGAATCATGAGTCTACTAACCATGGAATCTACTCCAAAAATTACAGCGTTATCATAAGGACTAAGCGATGTCTTGAAAATATCTCTTCTTTGAAAAGACGCATGAGAAGATACACCGTGTCGTATTGCGTTTAATTTTGAATATAAGACTAGCCATGGGTTAAGTTCAATTCCCTTAGCCTGGAAACCACGTTTAGCTGCTTCAATGACCTATCAAAAGAATTTTAAAAATTACATTGACGCCAGCGACATAGTAGATTGCAATTACAAGTGCGGCATATCATCAACAACGTACAATTCGTCCATCTCCACTTCCCAAATCAATTAGGGTCCCTGACCGACCTTTCAGTCCTAAAAATATATTTTCGACTTGCTGCGTCGTGGCAGGAACGTATGGCAGGACAATTCGACGTAGAGCCGGAGTTACAAATGGCACGCAAATCGCACTTAAAAGCAATGCGGTTCCACCTAATCAGAAATGTTTCGTTAGAAAATTTAACTTGTGAGTATATGCAAATTAGTCACTGAAAAATAGTATACACTATTATTTACCTGCAACTCCAGCAAAAACTAGGCCAATGTTCTTCCCACTTTGTAATTTTGGCGATGGAGGAGTATTAAAATCGATTGTACAATCTTTACAAGTCATCTTATCTTGAGGACTCCAGGATTAAGTCGGAATCAGATGAGAGCACAGATGATACTTCCATGCCACGGGATTTATTTCCAAACACGCGACTACGCGACTTACTTCACTCAGATCGCTCATCAATGTTGACTATCTAAAATATAGGTATTTTTTGTTTCAACATTGAAGGATTTTTGTCTCAAATTTAAATCTAGAAAAGCGCGAATAGTTTTCATGAAAAAATGTAAACATAAACAATGCACTTACTCGAGTAATTGATGAACAAATCAAAGAAATTCTAAATCATCTACAATGGATTTCCGAACACTGTTGTTTCGCACATCGTTAAAGCTCTTCAATAGTAGAAGTCGTCAACAAGTAGGCTTTTATTGTTATTCAAGTCATAATAATCATGGTCATGAGGCAATTAAAATTAAAGGAGAAGGGGGAGGATGTGACAATCGTTCATCCCCTCAACAAAGGAAACTTAGCAAAGAAGAGCTAGAAGCACGACAGAAAGCTATGATGGGAAGAAATTTGCCTAAACGAAGGGCCGTGGAAGGTGTCAAGAAAGTTGTACTGGTGAGTAGCGCAAAAGGAGGAGTGGGGAAAAGCACTGTTGCTGTGAACTTGGCAGTTGGCACCAAACAGAGGTACGCGGATAAGCAGATAAGTCTTTTGGATGCTGATGTCTTTGGACCATCACTTCCCAGAATGATGAATTTGGAGGGGGAGCCGGAACTGGACAAGGATGGGAAGATGGTTCCACTTCAAAACTATGGAGTTAAATGGTGATGGATGATAATTTTGTATTTACATACATCATGAGACTGTATTATGGTTAGTAATAATTATGATGTTTTTGATTTAGCATGTCACTCGGATTCCTTGTCAGTGATGCCGCCCCTGTTGTTTGGCGAGGCTTGATGGTTATGTCTGCCATTGAAAAACTTATTCGTGGAGTGAATTGGTCTCCATCGGATATTCTCTTTGTGGATATGCCCCCTGGCACTGGAGACACCCAGCTTAGTTTTGCCCAAAGCGTGGAGGTGAGTGGTGCTCTGATTGTGACGACCCCTCAACAAGTTGCCCTTCAAGATGCCATCAAAGGAGTACAAATGTTCAAGAAAACTGGAATTCCCATTTTAGGATGTGTGGTCAACATGGCTTCGTATTTATGCCCTTGTTGCAATAAAGAATCTCCTGTCGTCAAATCTAATAAATTGGAACAATTTAGTAATGAATATGATGTACCTATTTTGGGGCAATTGCCAATGGACATTAGCGTGTGCAATGCCTGTGATGAAGGTTATCCTGTGGTACTTCAGGAATCAAACGCTCAAACCCAGAAATTCTACGAAATTGTTGACAAGTTGCAAAAAAAGTTAAATTAGAATGTACAAAATGTCGATTTATCAAAGCTCTTTTTTAGAGTTTTATTAGTGACTACTTAATAAAGTAAACATTCAAGTCAACAAATTTTTTTAAAGAAGTTAAATGCTTACATCATGGCATTACAGTGCCCTTCTTTCAATACATCAACAAAAATCTTTTCTTACATTTAAAACGGGTAACATATTTTAATACAGAATTCACAAATCAAAAAAATAAAAGTTAAATGGTTAGATGCAAAATATCAATAGGTACATAATTGCTATATTATTACATTTATTGTTAAGTTCAAATCTTCTAGTCATTATAAAGTAGTCTCTCATATGAAATAATTGTGAACCTTTGTTTTTTCACTGATACAGTTTTGTACATGTATAGAACCAAAAGGAAAAAAAAGTTAAAATAAAAAAGTTTTAAATAATAGTAAATGCAATGTTTTAAGGTAAACGTTATACATTCCTTGCAAGCAAGAATACAAAATGCAGACTTCTCAGAACTGCAAAAGAAAGTAATCTTAATTACTCAACGGACAAACTTACATAAGAAATCTTCCAATTAATAATTAAAAACTTGAGTGACTGGTCGTAAAAGAAAAGACTTTGGTTTGTTCCAATTATACTCCCACAGCGGAATGAAAATTTCTACCTGTTTTTCATACACTAACATTAAGTTACAGTAGAAATGCTGGATAATTATAGAGCAAAATGTATCATAAATCGGCTCAAAGAAATCACCACCAATAAATCATGGTAAATTAGATTATCATATAATATATGAAAAGCTATCTTCTACTTAACAATCGATAGCATTCGGCACAAATTTTTTGATTTATGTTTATAATTCTTACAAATATATATTATGCTTCATGTAATCTGATGACAAATTAAAAGGATACAGATACATATATATATATATATGATTTATCAGTGATTTCCTGTACTTAGAATAAGAATAATATGAAATCTCACGAAATTTCCCTGAACACTAGTTTTAGTAGACTTAGAATCTAAAACGCGATGATGCGATGGCATATTAATTTTTTTAAACTTTCGCATGCCAACATATTTTCAGAATATTGAAAATTAGCTTGCGTCATTGTACGTGAGAACAATATTAGTTCTTCAGTATGACCAGGTAACAATGTTTTACTATTACCGATAATATTTATGCAAAATCGTTCTAAAACTCTAAACATTTTTTTAAAGGAAATATCAAATATTTCTTATGCAATATATTATGTATATCCTGTAAACCGCAGATAGAGAAATGCCAGCATAATTTAAATCACCCACGTCGTATGGTACGCTTCCGGCATCGAACAAATATGATTTAGCACTTGGACGACATAATTGATTATAGATTGCTTAATGTACGTTACGATCTATGGTCCGCGAGTATTACAATTTCAATCTGAAATGGAAACAAATCAAATGAAGTGATTACTTTGCAACGATCAGATTAGAAAATTAAAACAGGGTTGAAATGTAGAAAGAAAAACTTACACATCGAAGACCCCTCTCAATAGGGTTTGTTATGCGAAGTCCCCTAGGCATATAAACACGCTGGTTTTGTTCATCAATAAATCTCGTTAGTCGCTTTAGACACTGAAATAGGTAAACATCAATAAAAAATAGTATACTTTTCACAATCGCCATTTTTTAAGCAATAAATACTTGAAAAAGTGTAATTGTACCAACCAACCTTATCATATTTTGTGTCCGTGCATAAATAAATTAGGTTAGCTGTCAAGTACCCAAGACAGGATTCACAAAATGTTGTACAGTCAAACTCTTCGGCTTCTTCAAACATAGTGTTGATATCTTTAATAGTGTCCACAAACACTGCAACGTCAATCTACATCAAAAAATTAAAACGCCAAACACTCATTATTCAACTGATCGATAGAATGATGAATCATAAAATTCATAAATGATAATTTACTCACTCTTCCCCCAAGTTCTTGCTGAGGGAAGTCGGTCATGAATCTTATCCCGACACCGGCCCTATAGTCCCGTTCTACAAATACCCTTGCAACTGTATTTATACCGTTGGCACCACTGGGAGCGTTTGGACCAGTTGAATCACCTGCTGCGTTCGGCATTCTGATTGAAGTGTGATGTTGAATTGATCCCATCTCTTGGGGCATATGGGTCATACCTTTTCTGAGAATTAAAGTACAGAAGAAAATTGGATTAAAATTATTTCTCAAAAAAAGTATTTAGATGATCAAAGCCAAAGCCTGGTAATTATAAGTATTATCTATTTTACTTCCATCCATAAATAACAGACAATCGCTCGTTATACAAGCATTACGACATCAATTAAACCACTACTCGTTAAATATAAATGATGAAATTATAATAAAAGCACAATATAACTTACCACAACCGATCGCCTGTTTTTGGTCACCGTTACGCCCACTCGAACAGTCTACAATTTTAATCACACCTCACACACCGTTTATTAGAGATCAAAACTTGTTCACACATTTACTTTCACCTTTTATCTATTTTGAACTGAAACTTGTTCAAAATATATACTTCAATTAACTAAAATACTTGTTGCACTAAAAGTTGCTTTCGACATTTTCTTTTCTTATCAACCTACACATTTTGTAATTTACATTTCACCAACATATCCGATAACACAGTGTTAAGTACATTTCTCCGTCCTCCTAACAGATAAACCAAGATAACTAGGCAAACTACCTTTCTTGTGGCTTTCCAAAAACAGGGTGGACAAGAAGATTAAAAATTCTTACTTCTTTATGACGAGACGATAATAATCTTAAACTCAAGGGTTTCCTTAAACATATAAAAGTAAGTAAACATAAAAAGGTAAATAAATATTGTAATTGGGGAAGTCTCACTTGAATAAGTTGCGCCTTGAAGGTAGCTCCTTCACCGTGTGATTTACAAGGCGCGAGATCATTTCAAATGGCTACTTTCTTCATTTCTTTTGGGTGTCATATGGGTAGATGGAGAAAACTAGCAAAAAAACACTTCATATTTCACTTTAAATAGCATATATCACATCAACCACTAAAATAAGCCGTGATTGAAGTGTATGTACTTCAGTGTCAACTTTGATTTATGCATGTTTTAATGCTGAATGTAAGTTTAAACTTGTTCAAATTGGTTGTATAACATGTTTCGTTAAAAGTTAAATCATATGATACGATACAGCTCAGCACTAGCAGCTGAGCTGAGAGATCATCACATTTATATTTGAGAGGGCTTGGTTCGTGAGAAAGTATTAAACTGATGCATTGATTGTTGATGTTGTTAATTGTTGGTTTGATTTAGATTGAAGCCAGTTACCAGTGAATGTCGAGGATTATACAGTTAACTGCAGTAAAAATGGCTGAATTGGCCGATATCGCTAGTAATATAAGTATTGTCAGAGAGCGGATAGCAACTGCTTGCGCGAAACGCACTCCGGTAAAAAATAATTAGATTATTTATGGTTGTTGCTTAATTGGTCATGGCTTTGATGCTATATAATTATGCTGTGGTTTTTTAGGAACTGCAAGATATTTGTGAGACACCAAGACTGGTTGCCGTGTCCAAGAAGAAATCGATAGAGCATGTTGTTCGTGCATATGAATCTGGAGTGATACATTTTGGAGAAAACTATGTCCAAGAGCTTGTGGATAAGGTGACTGGGCCTGAGGTATGTATTTTTTTTGGCAAACTGTTATGAATGTCATGGTTGTATCTGTTGTATTTATGACAACTTTATTCCCATTGTTAATTTACAGGTGAAAAATTGTCCGAACATAAAATTCCACTTTATTGGACATCTTCAGAAGAATAAAGTACCAAAACTGCTCCAGGCTATTGACAAGCTGTTTGTGATAGAGACGATAGATTCTGAGGCTTTAGCGAAAACTGTAAATGATGGGCTGACGCGACGAAATATTACAGATCCTTTGAATGTGATGGTTCAAGTAAATACAAGTGGCGAAGATTGTAAGCTTAGATTGGAATGTTTATCTTGTAAATTTTAGATGATTGTGATACATGTGTATTTGTTAATTACTGTTTGCAGCGAAAAATGGAGCGGAACCAGAGACTTGTGTCAGTTTAGCAAAATACATTATCGAGGAATGCAAACAGTTGAATCTGCTGGGACTAATGACGATAGGGTCCATTGAACAGAGCACCACAAGCAATGAAGACAATAGAGATTTTCAGGTATTCTAAATTTCTAGTGAATTATTTAAAGACTACTGTCCCATCATAAAAAGTTAGCTGATTGACAATTGTCGTCATTTTTTTATTTTCAGAAACTTTTTGATTTACGTGAGAAATTGTGTAAGGACCTGGGACTAGAGCGTAAAAATGTTGAGCTGTCAATGGGCATGTCTGCAGATTATGAAGATGCCGTAAGTTCAAAGTTTAGATTCGAAAAATATATTTAAGTGGATGGACGGGCAGTAGTGATAAATCAAATGTTTTGCGCGGTTTTTAGATTGTTCAAGGCAGTACAAATGTGAGAGTGGGGTCCTTTATATTTGGTGCCAGGCCTCCAAAACCCTAGAATACACATTCGCTTTTTATGACTATTTGGACTCAGAAACAATTTATTATTAGTTCCCGGTGTAAACAAACAGAATAAATGTAGTGGTCGGTTTAACCGTTTTTTAAACGTATTATATTTTCTACCTTGCCAAATCACTTTTTATTGATTTTATTTCAAATGAGCAATCTATAGTTTACCATCATCAAGAACGTTTCGAGTTTTTCGATTTGTTTGTAGCTTTTGCTTTCATGTTGCACAACTTCAACCGTAGGAGAACGAGATGGGGCACAATGAGAACAAGCAAGTTATTGAGCCAGAATTGGGTATCCGTGAGACCGGACTTGTATGTTGTGGGTGTTTGTGGATCTAATGCCAATCCAATTACTGAAAATTGTCCCTAATATAAAAAAATATATAAAAAGCGTGAACATTTAGCCATTAAGTATACATACATTATTCCTTTGTGTGTTGTGGTGATGCATATTAATCATTCTCACAAACTTACTTGCACCAGTACACCAGCCTGAACCAAAGTTATATCCCAGAGGAAATCCGGGACTTTGTTGGAGAGGAGAAACACTATCGTAATCAATTGCAAGGGCACTATATACAATAGATATACAATTGCTTGAATTTTCGGGAACGGTGCGGGATCTTCATATAGAAAGGAGGGCTCATGCTCAAGAAAGTTGATGAAGTCTACTCCTGGATTTTCAGGGGCCAAGGCAGTCTAAAATATTTTGATGGTAATTTAATGGCAATTAATATCAACGGGTGTATACTTTTCTCCGGAAATAGTTATGCAGTAGTATTTAATTAGTGTAAAAAATTACAAATCCTTTTGCCAGGATAATGTAGACGCAACCTCCCAATAATACTGCAACGGGTAAATCTATGCACTTCAGTACCATTGAGCTGGTCGTTCTCCAGAGAGGTCTTGATTCATCTTTGAAAGCTCTGATTATTAGGTGAATGATAAAGTTAATACATAATATTTTTTTTGTGGTTGGCGATTTCAGCACTTCGAAATCGTTACCTTATTATCGCAAAGATAGGGAATACTACATATGGGACATTTAAAAATGTACAGAACGTTGGTTGATGCATTCCACTGAAAATTCCAAGAATTAGTACAATCATTGAGTTAATGATTCCAGCACCCCAATATATTCCAAGGGATCGCCAACTTTTTCTAGAAAATTTAGTACGGAACTTTTAAAATTATGCAGCTTTTCATACGCTAATCGTCAGTTAGTAAAAATATTAATTATTAGTTGATTGAACCTATACCCATTTGATATTAGATGCGCAATAATTAGGTACATGAAGTAAAACCCAATTCCATCAAATAAGGCAATCGCTGTATAAAATAAGAAATATTATATGTGTATGTAATAAAATAAAAATCAAGGGAAAACGTTATTAGTGGTTATTACATTACAGATTACAAACCTGAACCCCATGGACTGGCCAAGTAAGGTTCGCCAAGTTTCAAGTATTCTGACATGAAATTATGAATCACTCCATTAAACTCTAGGGTGATAATCAAGTCGATTACAGCAGTAAAAGCAAAAAGAACAGCCCCTATGAGAAAAGTATAAAACATATAATTATAATTCCATGCATACTTGGAACATAACATAACCTTTACCTTTACCCTCCAGCAAGTGTAAAATGATTAGGGCAAAATATAGAAATAGAAAACCATATTTGGTCGTTAATGATGAGAGTTCGTCGAGATTGGCATTGATATTACTATTTTTCTATATCATTTTCACTTTTCTTATACTGAATCTCTTTGTTAAACATTTATTAAAGGTAAAAGAAAGTTTTTCGGAAACGACTTACCGTAGTATACCCAATCATTTGCATAGCTATACTTGGCCACGCCAGCTATTACAAAAACTAAAAGGAGAAACCCGGAGGCCATCATCCAAAAGGGTCGTGACTATCGTGAAACGAAAAAATAGGTTAAGAAACAATAAAAATATAAAAAATTACTTTCTAAATAATTTGCATGCTTTATACAAAAGTGCCAGAATGGTACTTCAGCAAAAAAATTATAGGTAGTGCCGGGGTAAAGTCTGTCTGTCATCCGATTTCCATTAAAAGTATACATTATACATCGTACATATTATACACTTATGTGATCCGCATGAAAAAATTAAATCTATTAAAATGGTTTTATATGCCGGTTTATACTCTATGTCGGTTTTAATTCAGGTCAAAATCGATCGTGAAAATATTGAACTTATAAAAGCTCAGGGGTGAAAGGAGTAAATATTTATAATATGAGTAAACGTGCTCAGTGACCCTTATCTTAATGGACTTTCTCTCCAGCTGTCCAGTTTATTTTATGCATATATTCTTGAGTAAAAAATCAAAATTGGATGGCGTGATTAGGATGAATCACGATGGAACCATAAAACACCTAAAAATGACTTTTACCTTCAGCACTTTCCATGAAATCATTGTAAAACTGCTTTCTTTTGTAGAATTTTTTGATTGTTCTCTGGATTTAATGATGATGACCAATGTGAGGTCTTCTAATCTCGCATGACTAGTACTAATGATGTGTGTATTCATACTCTGCAAGTTTAGATAGTCCAAAGGAAAGGGTGGCATACGGACTTTTCTTTAGCCTCAAGTGTGTGTCTGTACTAATCAAAATGGAGTTATCAGCACCAATGATGAACTGACGGCGATATCTTATTTTCTAGAAACATCCCATCAAAAGGCTAGCAAGCCTGCAGTATCTGTTGAACTGATTATGAGAAAAGTATAGTGAAAGTTGTGAACGGAACAAAGACAGCATATAGACACTTCCCACACTCCACAACAGCTATTATCAGCGTTTCTGTTGCATGTTATGAAGAGCTAATGACAAGAACTCAAGTAAATGCATAGATTGCAGAATATTAGCACGATTTCCTCTCACCTCACCTATTTTACATTTTCCCATTTAGATAACTTAAAATGACTTACCGTTTGGTCGATTCTTTCGAAAGCATTATTGCAGAAGAAGGTGGCCGGCCAGGCCAAAAGACTGACAAAGAATGCTAGCTTCAAATGATAAAAATGTGATACATGAGGATTATTCTTCATCTTTGAAAACCGAAATATTCTTTTGTTCTAATGTCAGGGGCCCTATTCAGTTTGATAGTACACGCAGTCTCAAAGTCTTAAGTAAAAAAAATATTCCGTGGACAAAAATCAAGTTAAAATTTAGTGGTTAGGTGAACTGGTTTTACAGTAAAACGTCAAAAGTAAAATAAGATTAATCAGGTGTGAATTTTTGTACAAAACAAAAGCCGCGTAAGCGTGATGTGTTTGCTGAAATTTAATGACATTAAAAATATAATTATATCTATGCATGACCATTTGTACATGATTATTTGGACGTGTTTATCTAATAAGCTGATAAACTGTCAAATATTTACGTACGAGCACGGACTTACGACTGTACAATGAGCTAATCTTGAAAACGAGAGTGTTAATCGAATTGAACGAAAGATAACATTATTTGATGCATTTATAAGTATTATCGATTAATACCTGAACTTTAAATGTGAACTTTACCGTTCACTTACTCTATTTTTTGTAATCTTTAAAGGTAAAAAAACAAAAGTAAATCAAAACATCGAACATTTGTTGTAACGTTGCATGCAAACGAAAAATGCGTAATGAAATAGAATAGAAAATATTGCAACACTAAATTATTTCGACGGAGGGACTTTACAGAATACCCACAGGGTCTCATCATGCCAAATCACTGAAGAATTAACACGAAGCAAAAATGAGGTGATGTCCGGAAGGATTTTCTTCCGTGTTACGTTTTTCATTTGTTTGGTGGAGGGTAGCAACTGGTAAATATATTTGCAACGCAATACTGACGGGGGCTAAAAATAAGTTAAAATTAGCATGCAGGTCTCATGCCCAAATATTAGAGTCATAATTATAGTCTCAAACATCAAGGGCCGGCATCTTGGTGTCAAAGAATTGTGACATCCTACCGTGATTTATTTGTAACAAGGAAGGAAGGATTGTTCAAACATACAAACATTTCAGTCATATTCCAAACTAAACAGGCGGCTTATGACAAATGCATGTGTACTAAATACTTATGTACATAAAACGTTAAATAAAAACAGGTACATATGGTTGAAGCCATTAATTCAAGCATGATTGTACCTACGTACCAAACAGAAAACGAAATTTTCCTCAGCTTTTTTTGCGTCCCCTCAGGGGGTACAAGTAATAAAACGTCTCCGTCTCGGCTACTCTACTGACACCCAGTAAAAATCTTGATCTTTAAAAAACTACGGCCAAACGTTCCCATGTTTTTTTATTTACCTTCGGCTGCAATTTGGGAACGGGTGAAATGGAGAAATAAAAAAACAAAGTTTTTTTTTCTTGGAGAAAGCAAAGTTTTAACATGAAAGAAATACTTATGGTCTCACATTACCCCTACAAGCAATTTTTGCAAGAAATCATAGTCCGCAGTTTAATCAAAGATTTTGTAATTTACATGTTACCTGTTTACTTTCAAGTGAAAATAGAAAAACATGAGACAAACAAAGTTATTGTGTAGCTGGTTATTCACACGGTGTTTCAACGAGACGACTAGCATTTAACTTGTGTGATCCAACTAATTATCTTGATACAGCAGCGTGACTTGAGACAAGTCTTTTAACAAGTTGAGTCTATCTAATTGCCATATTATGTCACAAATATAGAGATACCAACGGAATAATGGATAAAAGTTTATAAGCTTACATCTATAAGTTAGAAAATAACCATACCAACTGTCTGTGGCTTCGCTTGTATTAACACAATTGTTACCAAATTATAATTGCCTCTCAAGGGGATTACTTTTTGTCCAACATTATCTTATGCTCATCTTAGCGAAAACAAAACAGTTACAGTAAGTCACTGACTCACTTGTTCTGTCTACCATGTGTAACAATTCAACATCAAATTTGTATAACGTGACTATTTACATAATAATATTAAACCATGCCCATGATCATGTGAAGATTATCTCATTTTCACGTTTGGTGGCAAAAGTGACACGTTCTAGTTAACGCGTTGCACTGGAGAATTCAAGCTAGCATGACACTCTTATCAACTATCTGTTGTGAAAGAAGGGCCTCTCTCTAATTTTTTCGGTTTTTAACATCCAATTTCAAATACTATAGTATGCTAGTAAAAGGTATTCAGGTCGTAAATTGAGAACATGAGATTCATTTTGCAATACTGCAGGAATATGCTATACATGTGGTCTATGTGGAATATATTCCTTCTTTCTCGGAATTTTATGTTCATCATTCCTGAAAACTCTGTTTGC
>JAQIWN010001343.1:0-21339 GCA_034699025.1 Entomobrya cf. arborea Gr-Col-00668
ACATGAAATTATCTGTAAAACGTCGACCGAATACGAATAACTTGAATTGTGTGAATGCGTAATCATTTTCGTATAATATTTCTACAGATTGAAAAACTTCTAACAATGACACGCTACGCCCGAGCTGGGAAAGGGACGCACCAACGTGTCGCCAAAGATCCTACTCCTTGGGATGAAATGAAACCGTCTAAACCTGAGAGAGTTAGAGGTGCTAAAAATAATGACAAGAAAGGAAAACGTCCATTTCCGAAGAATGGAAAGAAGGAAAGGTTTTCCAAAGGGTCCGGGAAATTTTCCGAACAGAACGCCAACTTCACCCCAGTTGGTACCAGGCCTGAAAAGAAAGGTGACGACTCCAAAAACTCAAATATACGTGGATATGGTCAGTCGAAATCAGTCAAAATATTTGGTCAGTTTTGGGTGCCTGTGGAGGAGGGTAAACGACTTAACACTCTAGTAAAGAAGCTGAAAGATCAAGGCTTGGGGCGAAAGGAAATTTTAGAGGCCTTAAAAAATGAAATCAGAAGAGCAGAGAAAGCTTCGAAACGCCAGCGAGATAAGACATGCTTTCAGTGTCGTCAGTTTGGTCACATCTTAACTGATTGTCCTAAGTTAAGACAGGCTAGTGCTGGAGGGGATTTGGCAGAAGGTAACGAAGAAGACCCATCTGAAGGTATCTCGGACCAGGGACTTGTGTGTTTCAAATGTGGATCTACAGAGCACACCTCAAGAAATTGTAGACGGAAGGTGAATTTTCTCTTTATTTATGACAAAGAATATCATTTGTGCAGTATACGTTTATTTGCCCTATTTCTTTAAATATTAATGCTTTGATTTTAAATTTTTAGGGTGAAAACTTCGAGTTTGCCAAATGCTTTATCTGTTCCGGAACAGGACACATCGCACGCCAATGTCCAAAGAATTCAAATGGTATTTACCCTAGTGGAGGATCATGTGGTGAGTGCGGATCCATCACACATTTGAAGAAGGACTGCCCTGACCTCGTTGGAGTGGATGTTAATGCTACTTCTCAAGACGATGATGCTGTTACCTTAAGAATGTCGGATCCGTTTTCATCGACAGAATATGAACCCGTATTCGATTTTGAGAAGGACAGCAAAAAGGAGAAAGATGAAGAATCATTTAGTAGTAAGGACAAAGTAGATAATTCAAATGATCCAACTCCTGGAGCTTCAGCATTTAAGGACACGTCATTTAAGAACAAGTCCAAGAAGCGAAAGCAAAACTCGTATGAGAACAGTAAAAGTTCGATGCTAACTCCAGCATATTTAAGTGGTGGTAATGCCAGTGAAAATGCAGTAGCTAAACCAACTCTGTTCGCAAGTAAAAAGAGGAAAATTGTTAAATTTTGAGTATTTAACTTTTACTGATTTGATTTATATATTTCGCTAAAATATCGCAATAAAAACAAAATACACGATATAATGTCAGAAAATTCTTCAGACTTTGACTGAAAACTTCAGTAAGCCGTTCTTTATTCTTCAGTGGAACATTCAACATAAACATTTATTTTGACAAGACACTTCAATTACTAATTAATTCATATTTAAGAACATTTTTCATTTAAAGATTTTTCACTCAATATTTCTGGTACTTCATTTAGTCCACAACCTTGCACTTATATTCCATAATATTTTAGTACATTTAATTAAATGATACTAACTACTTCGAAGTGCTAACTGATATTTCAACTTTCTTCTGTTTGCAACGTATTGTTAGATTATCACGGAACAAAAATCTATTAAATCGAAATCAAATTATTTCCATACTTATTATGGTACCTAAATACGATCTTAAGATCTTATTTTGCTGGAAATTCGAAGCCACTTTTCCAATTACATATCCCAGAGAATTGAAATACTAAACACAATTTTGTGGACAATACATTTCTTTATTACCTTCATCGATCGTTTTGATCCATGTTTTTGATTCAGAAGAAAGTATTCAAGCTTCCTCTTTGACTAATAACAATAATGTGTAATAGCATAATATTTAACGACTGATCTGTTGAAGATTCATTGTAAAAACAAGTCAGTTTTCTCGACAATACTACATTTAGTAATTTCAAGATCATTCAATGTAAGTACTCATTTCATTTACTATTTTCTAAACAAATATGTAATACTTCTTAAGTTATAATTTAAACCAGTACATATAATGGTTGATTATTGCCTCGTATGGCATTCACTTATTTTCTGTGCAAATTCGTACGATTTAAAACATTTGAATAGAAAGCAGATTGTGTTAAATACTAGTACCCAAAAAATAACGGTGTTCGAACATCTTAAACTTTTATTTTATCTTGTTTCTTTTTTGAAGTTTAGTAAGATTCCTAATCAAAAGGCTCCAATTGTGTGAATACATGATTTTGTGATGTATATGTATGAGCTATTCCTTTTTCCGAAATAAATGGGTTGCGTGACCCTTTTCAAAGATTTATAACGCATATATATTTTATATTTACATACGCCTACTTATTAGTATGGTTAAGGATTAGGTTACAACAATGACACTTTGAAATGTTTTTGTCGATTTTTGAATTGTGAGCTAAATGAGCTAATCTTGAAGAATTTTCAGATGACTACAAATTAAAAGTCCTTTTGTTTCGATAAACTATTTTGAATCACTATTTACTGTACACAAGATTACTTATGTATATTTATACTACCTGAAGTACATTAATCTATTTTCCAGTATACATAAATATATTGCTATACTTGATGAAAGTATAATAAAATACTATTTATATTTTATGCCACAACGTACTAAAATAGTATAACAATAAACTAGAAAGCAGAGAAATAACTTAACTGTACTGTAATAACAACTGAGGTACGTTTTTTGCCTTGTTTCCTCGATCTGATCTAAACGTTATATTTTACTAAATATGCTACTTTCATCCGAACAACAGAGGTAGTCGTAGTTCATTCTTTTTTCCTGAAGCACTCGTAAATGTTTACATTTTAGACAAACGTAGTTAGTTTTGGTATTTCGATCGATCGAGGTAACGCAGAAAAATATTATTTTTGTTTGACGACTGATTTTTTAGCTACCAGTTCACTAGTTTATTTTTGTTTAGCTTTATTTTTTCAATATTTATTTTTTATAGAATATAGATCAGTTCTAAGAAGCACTCTTTCCTCCACTACGTAATATTGAACTACTGGAACTAGAACTAGTATTCTGGGGTCGGATAAGGGCTTTGTAGGCTATGTAGAATGCTGTTGTCACCAGTGCTACACCGACTCCAGTTTTGATCCATGTAGTGTTGCTGTCAGGCATCAAGCCGAGTTTACGAAGATGGCTGCAAAGGAAAATTAGACACATTATAAAAACAATGCGTGTAATTTGGCTCTAATTTTTTAAAAAGTATCTTTGAATTTCATGCATGAAAGCAATTCAGCCAGAAAAGGTTAAAAAGAGGGCAGAGTGGTCAAAAATACAGAAGAAAAGTTACCAACCTGCTTCTATAAAATATCATCCAGGCCGCTTGGAAGCGACTGTTTAAACAAAATGAATTACAAAATTAATATTTATCTTATAATAAAAACATCATTCATTCCGATTATGAAATTAGTTACAAAAACGACAGAAAAACCCGTTTTCCCATCCAAAAGCGCATAAATTAATTATAACATTTTCATAAATAACTTACGGAAATGCCGCCATTGTAGCCAGTTTAATGTAAATCTCTTTGTTGACTTTATCAGAACAAGAGAAGCTGTGTGGTGGTGGCAGTTTGTACTTGGCACAGAATGCACTCGGCTGAAGAATATAGTCCTGCATCACTTCTCCCAAATCTGCTTTGTTGCCAACAATGAGAACGGGTATTTTCAATGTAGCGTAGTAATTCTGTAAAAAATCAACAAAGTTTGTGGTTATCCGGTTTAAAAGTCTGAAATAAAACTGCTAGTTATGTCTGTCAGACATATATCTTATAACTAACCAGGTAAGTCCGGGCAACAAACTCAAAGGATTTGGGATCTGAGGCGTCGTAGACCAAACAAGCAACATCGCACATGATCTCAGATGGCGGAAGAAAGTCTACCACTCTGTTCAGATCAATGTCTTGCATGACCAAGTACTTCTCTTGACCATAAACTTGGACCATGTTTACGACAAACTTGGGCATGTCTTCCCCTTCCACCCCACATTTCTTTACTGCTTCCATCGTCCTTCCAATCAGACCTTGACACAAAGTTGTTTTGCCACTATTTTTTGCTCCTATTACGTGGCATCTGTACACGTTTCTTGTGGACTGTTTCTTTGCTAAGTCTAATCTCTTCTCTCTCGTAACTGAAAATTTGGGAATTTTATTAAGTTGGTTATACTATTGTAACATTGTTCATGTTAAATTGCATCGCTGTAAACGTAGTAAAAGCATTTACCATTTATAGCTTCTAACTGGTTTCTATCTTCGTTTATAGGGTATCCTAAGTAAGCCATGTATTCCATAGTCCTATTTACATCTAACAAGGTGGTTAGTACCCACTGGCATATAAATCCCGAGTAGGTTAGCCATCCCTTTTCATTCGTCTGGACTCCTAGGAACATTTGCTTTACCCAAGGAATTGTGGGACAAATGGAAAACATATTGGCGAGCTCTTCAGGACTCAAGCAACGATCTCTGTCTTTGTCGTACCGGACAAATACGGACGTAAAAAAATCGAATCCTAACTGATTCAATTCTGTAGTGCAACCTGGTGGAACAGCAAGTCTATAAAAATACAAATAGAAATAGATTAAGGTAAATATCTCGTAGCTTTTATAATTAAATGCTGTGTGATTCACTGAAGAGCTCGTGAACGCGACACGTGACACATAATGGATTAAATATGCTAATCCGATATGATACATAAAAATACTTTAGTAGAAAGTGCAGTGTAATCTAGTTTTACAATTGTAAAGCTTTACTTACAACGGGCATAAATAATCATTGCAAACATTTAACTCGTCATTGTAGCCATATTTCCTGAGAGCTGTCCAAGTTGTTTCGTGCTTTCCACGCTGAATAAACAGCGTATGCAAAACAAGAAACCCTACATGGATGGAACATAAAAAGATTCAATTTATGAGTTTTTATAATTTGTTGCATGTCAGTAAGTAATTTGTTTTTGTTTATGTGAAAGAAGAAGAAACTTACCTGGCAATGTGATCCCATTATTAAGGACACCATCTTGACAATTCCGTTGAATGATGGTTTTCACTGAATCCAATGCCTGAGGTTGGAGAGGGGCATCGTAGCATGTCTTTTGAAACGCGTACATTTCCATGTCGTCTAATGTTCCATCGTTGTTCATATCACATATTCTGAAAACACGTTCTAAGGCTTTCTTACATTTTTCTGTGAGCTGGAAAACAAATAAAAAGAAATTACATGATTATGCTAGCTGACCAACCTTGCAATTAAATGTTAATGAGCTGAATATGACCAATTTGATGTACCTCCTTTTTGTCTGAATCATATAATGGAGCAGTTGGATGAAGGACAGCTTTTTGGGCATAAAAAAATAATTCGGAAATGTTCCGAAGTGTTTTAGCGGAACATTCTATGCAGGTCTCAATTTCTGCAAATTCGCTCATAAGGGGAACTACAAACTCCATCGTCGAGTAGTCGACCAGATCAATTTTATTACCGACAAGGATAACAGGTACTTTGTGACCTTCCCCAAGAGTCTGGCGAATAAATGGGAGCCAGTAAGTACTGATTCGTTCTATAGTATCATCATCATTGACCGAGTAAACGACGCAGATGACATGAGCTTTCAAAATTTCTTCGACTAAATCAGTTTCACCCTGTTCGGCAGAGGAGTAGTCGACAATGTGTGTTGGGACAAGTTCAGGTGTGACATCAGCAGGAATTGTGATCTCCTCTGAGCGGGGTGGTACAATATCTGCGAACTCTTCTGAGACGAGACTCAATATGACTGAGGTTTTCCCAACTCCACGTTCCCCAACAAGGAGGATCCTCACATCTCGACGGACCTGCGTGCGTAGATACATGGCGTCGATATCTTGTGTTGTTCGAAATCTGTCGGGGGTCCCAGGATAGTTGTGGATTCGGGTGGTGTCTGCACCAGTTAATGGTGCTCCTTGTTGTTGGCGATGAATAGGTCGCTGATCTGCTTGATGAGGCTGCTGAGGTGGTTGCTGCTGCTGGTCACCTTGTTGGTTGAAAGCAGCGTCCCCTCCAAGTGTTGGGATCAACATTAATGGTGGTAATAGTGGTGGTGGTGCGTGTCCAGAAATGTGCTATAATGCAAGTCCTTATGTCTATATATTTATTGGTATATACTGGAGAAAGGTCTGATTGCTTTTCCCTGCAGGATACAAGCTGGGTTGGAATAGGTGCTTCTTTAAGTAACTGTAATATTTGAAGAAAATAATGAGTTTGTATTGCTGGTGTTTTATTTTAGTTGTATATTTTAATTTTAGCTGGGTTATTATTTTTATTCATTCATTAGTGGTTTAAATAGTTTACCCTAAGTTTTTGTTACTTTCTGTTAAATATTTTCCAATACAGCCGAGAAAAGTATCCTTGCCGATGTACCTGAACTAGAAATAAGATGTGTGACTTTAGGGGTCAATCAGGGCAAGGAGAATCCGGTACTTGAAATAATGACGATCAATAAAAAGGTTTTTGCATTGTCCTACTCCCTCATGTCTTTACTCTTAATTCCTTATAATTCAGGCAATCATTTCTTCATAACAAAAATTACAAGAAAAAGAGTTCATTTTGTGAATTAACTGTCCTACCGCGAATGAGTTTTTTAGCCTTATTTTCTGCTACACTTCCTCTTTTTTCACAACTCTGAACGTGTCAAATGTATACTTCCCCCAGGAAAGCCTTTCATCCAACTTTCAAGAATGCGTTTTTACCATTTACTCCCACGTACTAATAAATGACATCAACAAACACTCCGACTTCAAAAGATTTTCAAACAGTTTCCAACATCCGTGTAATATAAACAAGAACAAGACAACCGTAACGTAACACAAAGCAATCACTCCAATTCAAACAGAAGAGGATCCGATCCGATTTTCAAAAGATTACAAAAAAAACCGAGAACGCAACCAAGAATGACTGCACAGTGAACAACCAGCTTTTAGTCAAGTAGCACAAAATATTTTCAAAATTCAACCAACCGACTAAATCTTTGTCAGTATATCCGTTCCGGCAAATTCCAATATTCCTTTCCTTCCAATCCCATCAAAAGACTAACACAATTAAATAGCGTGACACTCTCTACTAAACTTTCCTCTAGTCTTATCCTTCAATCAAACTGATTATCCAATTAAAAATCAAGTTCTCCTTAATTTTTGCCTTTCACTCTCTCAAAAACCATCACCACATCACTTTCGCCTCGACTCTCCTCTTCTTCTCGTCTCCTCCACCACCTTTTTTCAAAAGAATACCATGCCTGGTAAACAATTAGTTGTTAACTACCTTTCCAAACACATTTATTTATAACAGTTAGTTCCAATTTAAAAATTGGAAAATTAAAGAGGAGACTGGACAAAGATCATTATCTATTGTACCACCACAACAGTCAGCCTTACAAGAAATCCTTTTTGTATGGATGGAAATGGACACATCTAAAAACATCTCTCTATTTCCTGCCTTGTATTTTCTTTGGCTCGCTAGACTCGCCCGTTCTGTCTCCTCTCATCTGACTCTGCAATCCAAAGCATTGATTGCATTGTTGAAATTGAAATGTGTTTTTGTCTTGCTACTTTACTTCCAAAAAACTTGTGTTACTGTTTACTGCTTTTACTTTTACTACACCACTACCACACAAAAGCTTCAAAATTTAGTTTGGCGTGAGTTGAATGAGATAAAGATATTTCATATACCTCAGCTCACGCTCTACTAATATTAGACCCATTACCCCTTTCATGTGTCATATGCATTTAATTTTCAATACTTATATGCCCAATAAAGTACATTCTATCTTGAACCGTGAACAGTAAGCAATATTGAAAGTAGCGAAATATATGTTTAGATGTAAAACTGATCAAGTCAAGAAATCATGCAAAGTTGCCCCGTTAAATATTTTGTTACAAATGGCAGAGATCATTTAGTACTGCTAATTGTTTAAAGAAACAACTAATTACTTGTATTGATTATTCTGAAGAAAATGTTTCTTTTTGGCAATTTTTTCTATATGTATCATGATATATTATGCATGCATGTTCAACAAGCATTTATACCCATGAGACGCATTCATTTTATCCGAAAATGAAAGGAACATATTCTTTTTCCAGTAAAAAACAGAGTATCCCGTGACCCGTGACTTAATAAATTGTAACCCTTCTTTATATGCAGTTTGCTTAAAACTATTCATAGAAGTGTGTTACGATTTGCATTTGCACTCCATTTTAATTCCAACTTGCCATGCAAAAAACGCATAAGGTATGTTTGTACTTGTATGAAAAAAGGTATGACGGCATGGGCATGAATGAATTTCTTGAACAGACCAAGAAGATCATAAGAAGTTATCATTAATTTAAATTGTGATAGGTTATGTGAGTTGGAAGGGACATCTCTAACCATATAATTTTGGTCATTCAACTTAGCTTGGTCTGTTTTAAAACTGCGCGTCTGTGTAGGCTTTGTATAGACTTCATTAAATCTTAATTACAGAGACATGCTACACTAATTGTATTGGTAAGCAGTTTGCTTTTGCTTAACTTGAGCATTCACTTTTCTGTATAAGTAATTCATTTTCATTACACAATTACACATAACCTGGGTTTGAATACTAATATGAATGGTTGAAAAAGATCTGAAACAGTTTTTTATACAATCCTTTTCGCGAATATATATAGCACAGTTCAGAAGGGGAACGATTAATATAAAAATTAACATTAACTTGGTTGACTGCTACCAAAATGGTACAAATGCAGAATACCAAAGGAATGAAGGTGGTTACTAGATGGCAGGGTATACACAAAATATTATGTACCTATGAAAAATCGCATCTTGTTTGGTTTTAAATGAAATAATTTTCTTTGTGCGTCAGTGTTATGATTACTGCGTTTGCGAAAGGTTTAAGATTGGTACTGTACTTAAGTTATTAAAATAAAGCAGCTGAAGTTTCAAAGAATGAGTGTCCGTATTTACTGGCTGAATTAAATTGTATATGCAAAATATTTTGTTCAATAAAAAAACGAAATCAAATAATTGAAGTTTTTAAGATTATATCGATCATGATTAATTGCTTAATACTTTTCCCAGCCCAATACTGAAATTACATATGAAAATCCGTTAAACTCAAATCATCATTAAATCCACGCCATTAAAATTACTGCTAACTTGGTAAGTGTAAATAAACTGGGGAATTTTACAAGCTCCGATCCATTTCAGACCCTAATTTTTTTTAAAGCTTGAAACATCAGAAAATTACAACTCCTTAAGTTTGGTTTGACGTCTGCAATGTGCTGATGTCTCAAAAATAAGGTTACCTAAATCACTGCAATATATAATTTGTTTCAAATTACAAAGCCTAGTCTTTTCTTCACGAAAACACCAACTAAAATTTTCACCCAGTGACGTAACCATTAAAAAAAGCCTAAAATCAAATTAGTTTAGATTTTTTAATTTATAAAGGTAATTTGGTAGTACACGTGTTTCGTTTTCTGTCTTCCTTATTTCATGGTAAATTATTCTACCATATAAACTCAATTTGCCACTAGCAAGTTGCAAGTACTAGAAACCTTGACCGTAACCTTTAAAATTTGAAATGTGTATACGGTAATACTGAAAAATGAGGGCAAGCGTGTAGTTTTGATTTTGGATGGACAAGTTTTGTATGCAAAAAAAATCTAATTGAAAAGTACCTGATAAATTAGTCTATTATTTTGATTTCTTACACTTAAATCTAAAAGTGGTCTAGGTACTTATCATTATTATGCAGATTTCGTAAAGTGATGTCTGTCAAATAGATAATCTCATTTTACACGAGATTTTCTTGTATTTTAGAGAGTTATAGAAAAGAGCATTTTTTGTTTAGGACAATAATATATGCTACAGCTTTAGGGGAATTTGTTGTCTAAATTATAATATATTTATGCATATTTTTCAATTGTTACAATAATTGTTTGTAACTCAAGAATCAGTTAAATAATTTTCAGCTCCCAGGATTCACATACTTGTTGCCAAAAAGTTTACATGATTTAAAAAAAGGGTGACCTTTGACTAAAATTTAGACTTACGTAAATACATTTTCAGATTATCACCGATTTAGGTGAAAAATTAAGAGAATCATGTATCATGTACCATTTATCTGTTATAGGTAATTTATAGGTTATAGGGTAATAAAGATAGGCATTCATATCATTATTCATCTCATCACACTGACACTTCCAAAATATTAAAACGCTTATTTTAGTTAAAAATTTAGTAGCATAAAATGGACCTTGCCGTGTCCTTGCCCTTTATATGGAATTTTCCAATGCATTTAGCACAGTCAAAGTTAAAATTGTCAGAAGAAGTACTTATCATTGTTGTAATACACCTATCTATATACCTATAAAAGCTATAAAAAACAAGATCACTAGAATAGCTTATAGTAGAAAAAAGGTACCTGTCTTCTGTCAGCAGTGCAGTAATAGAAACAATTTGAACAACTCAATAGCGTCACTCATTCATTTACGTTTGCGTTCAGTTCACAGCTAATCGTCATCTTATCTTGATTCATCGTGATTATCATAATTACTTATCAATCTTTACTGTACACACTACAAAAACTACACGAGTTTCACAGTTGTATGTTCATAGAATACTGTGTTATACCGGTTTTCGTCACACATGCGATAGATCAATTTGTAGTAACGAGTAAATTGTACCTTTATGATCTTCGTGTGTAATATAAATTTTCATCAAAAATGAAACATGACACACATAAATTGCATTTTGGTCGACAAGACACTAAAGGTGGACGGGACAAGTAGACTAGACAAAGGCAATGCAGTAGCTTAAAAGTTTGGGTTATAATCAACTCTGTAGTTCAATCTAACATCTTTAGCTACCAATTTTATTGGTATAATTTTTAAACTATTACTATTAGTCATTTTTATCTGTTTAACCCACTTTAGCGCATCCCAACTCCTAAACCAAAGGTAAAAATGAAAGATAGATCATTAAAATTAAAAGTTAGACGAAAAAATGACTTGTCGAAAAAAACGATGGTGCCGGTCTAAAGGATAATGGTTCTCGTTTCCAATTTTCTTTAAGTTTTTTATGCTTATTACTAAAATTTAATTACTTAGCTAAAATCAATAATTGCGTATGTGTATTAGTGTGTGTGTGCGTGATAGGTACCTAAAAACTTAAAATTATCTTGTATTTTTCATGGTGCAAAAAAGAATTATAAAACTGTTTATTTTTGGTAATTTTCACATGTATTGTACATTCATACATGACGCAACTGATAGTAGTATCAATTTGATGCACGTGGTTTTATACTTTATGCACATGATTGATTCCTGATTTTTGCAAGGTTATTTTAGTGCACTAAACTAACCTATATCAAATTGATCTAAAGCGTTTTTAGTGTGTTGTGTTAAAGTGAAGGTCAAAATGTTTTTAAAAGATTACATATTGTATCCACATGTGGATTTGCAAGTTGGAGGAACTTGGCAGTGTGTGAATTTGCAAAGGAAAAGGTGAAGGGAAAATATAAAATAAGTTCAGTTTATTTTATTCAGTGCGGCGGTTGGATTTGTTTTGCCTCTGCTTATTTATCGTCGCAAGAAATGTATCGTTTTGTATTCCCATTTCGAATGTTACATGTCAGAAATGTGAAACATGTTAAAATTCCGACTTCAATTGTGTCAAAAAAGTGTTGGAAGTTTTTGTGGTAAAAAGCTGATTTTCTGTGGATTTAGGTGAGCAACTTTTCTATCTTTGTAGAGTAAAATTCAAAGCATGATATTCAATATTGCAACTTTGTTGCAAAAATTTGAACATAAAATAAAATGTCACGTGACACTTGGATTGATTTAAGGCCCTAGCCCTACTCTACAGTTGACAGTTTCTGACAACGACAACTGCGCAAATTTCTTCTTTTTCACCGAGGCAAAGGCGACCTTCAAAGTTCATTTATTGCATTACATTTCGTTCATTTGTCTAAATTGAATTTCATATTGCAATTCAATCCAGTACAGTGGTTTGCATTTGCACAACAAAAATCCCACTACAATCAGTTTTCTTTTGTAACACACTGCACCAAACAGCGTCAGCGACCTTGGGTTTGGTTGTTTTCTAAAATTTGGGTATGAAATGAGAATGGGCTGTGGTGAATAGTTACAAGCTTTCACGTAGAAGAAAAAGTTTGTCAAGCCTTTAAAACTTCACGGGCGTTCCTTGTTTTACATGTTCGTAAAAGTAAACATTCCATTTTCGTAAATTCTGTTGATAATACGTACACGATGCAAAATGTGTCGATTTGTTTGATAGTTTTCACAAGAGCAGGTTGCTTGTTTCTTTGTCTATTTTACAAAAAACTTGTCAGCGTGGGTGGATGAGTATAGTGACAGGTTCACCTGTTTCAGTCAATTTTGCGTATTAATATTAAAATATTGTATTGACTTCACTTGCATGCATGGGATTGTATTACTATTACTGATGTACAAATTTGATCAAAAAATATTTCACGGATCAAAATCTAGAATGACGATATGCAAATACTGAGCATTCCATATTTCGATACAGCGCAAATTCAACCCCCTTAATGCTATATTCTTTCAATCTGCACTCACGACATTTTTTACCTACAAGCTATTGTAGAAAGTGCAAAAAACTGGTTGAAGTCCAAAATCTCAAACTGATAAGACCTAGATAGTACAAACATTAAAAAGCCTACGTAACCTACATACTGCTGGGCTTGTAAAAAATTTGCGAAGGTGTCTGTACACTTAAAAAAGTAAAACATTTCAAAATGCGAGTTTACAGTGCAATATTTGAAGAATCTAGTGTGGTTTAAAATGAACAATCATCAGTAAAACTTTAATGTGCTTGTTTATCATTTTTATTTACAAATCAGTGCGCAGAATTTCAACTAAATAAATTACTTATGCATTGAACACAAAGTACATGTACTAAGAACAAGTCACATCTATCACATCCTCAAACAAACAAGAATTTTATATGTTTATGGTTTTCTGCTTAATCGTTTCCTTCTTCAACAAATCATTTCCGAAAATTCAATTATTTTGTTTGTTTTATTGAATATTTTTGTTTTTCAAGTGATTTCTCGATTTGTAAGAAAATATTTTCAAAACGGACACTCAACGTTCAATGTGATGAGGTTCGTGTTGCTTAATTTGAAGTGTAAATACAAGATGTTAGTAGACCTGCCTGTATGTACGTAAAATTTATTTACAAAATGCAATTAAGAGTACATTAATCCCTTATGCATAATACAAAAACAACTTATCACAGCAAATTTGAAATTTATGTAGTAAACATCAAACGTTCGTTCTTTTATAGTTTGGGCATAAAATAGTACACTTTGTGTGAAGCGAATACATCTCTTAGTTCACACTTTGCTGCTGTTGATAAAGCTGAAAACTCGCAACTATGTACAAGAATTATACTGATAGAACGATATTTATATTGAGGATGTAAAAACTACAAAAAACAAAACAAAATAGTTATCAGAAAGATGCTTGGGTAGATAAAGCACATCATCGACCAATTTGTTTTGTGAAGGAAAAGAATGCGCATGACGTTTCTAAAGGATTCGAGAATGAGAATTGAGATCCGGTTAACATTTAACATTTAAGGAGCGAGTTGATGATCGAACACAATGACGTTTTGTGTGTGGTTGAAGGATCTTGTCTAGTAATATCCAGCGATGTAAAAAGTGACCATGATATTATGATAATATCACGAAACGAAGTCTCTTTTCTTTGGATGGGTGAAGCGCGCAAGCTCTCATTTGTACATGATCATGACTACATGATGTTGAATTATATGATCATAAATTCATGAATTTTGGTATAAAATGGCCTTGTTGTTATATATGCCATGTGCTAAAGGCTCCACCATTCAAGTAAACGCTTAGGGTGAGTGCTGAAAAAAGATTATTTGCTGTTTGCCAAATTGCAGATAAAAAAGTATTTACAGTTAGTCCAAAAGCCAAAAAAAACAAAGCTATAGTACACTGCACTACATTTTTGTTTACGATTAACCGTATGGTATTTTTTCATGTGATTAGTAATTAGAAAAATATGACATATGGCTAGAAAAGTCGTAAAAAACAAGGTAGTTTTAGTGTTTTTTCGGTAGATACTCATTTTTTTATCAGAAAATGTACGCACGCAATTGTTTTATGATGCTGGTTTACTGACATTTTGACTGTTTGACACCTGGCCTGGCCACATAAAAATATTTTGTGAAGAAGCTAAGATAATTGTTTCGCCTACCTTTCAGCATACCATGCATCCACTCCACACCATATCCACCAATCCAAATAAGAAATATGATTTTCATAGTCTTCTACAGTTTATGGAGATAAGAAGACGAAACAAAGTCATTCACAGAAATGAGAGTATTACAAGACTTACGGGGCTTCTAATATATAATGAGTTTCATTTCATGATATAACATATAACGGCAGCGGCACAGTTTCCGTTACTGCGCAGAGCTTCGTTATATTTTTTTTCGCACAAAAAACATGTTATACATAACACACTAACACTACAATTATTGTTGGATGTTAGGAACAATGAAATAGGTTAATTTATGATCATTACATCGGAAAGCCAAAAGCTAAAAAAAAAGTTCTATGTTCCTAATGTAAAATATATTCGCAAAGTTGCAACTTGCAATACAAAAATGCAAAGATAGCCGATGTAATGCTGCGAGCTGCGAACGTTGTAAGATGTAAGGTTTAGCCAGGAATTCGTCGATGTATGGATTTTTTGCATGAAACATTGTGTGTAGTCTCTAGCGAAAAAAAACACACATAATATGCTATAGCCTTGCTTGTACTATTTTGCTATTGCAATTGGAGTTGTTGATACATTAGTATTAGTTCTTCTTGGTTTGGTGTTATATGGATTTTACAAGGATTTTTGTTTTCTCTCTTCTTTTTGCTGCAAAGTTACAAGTACAAGCATACACGTTATATTTTCTTTACAAAGTGTTTCATTCTTAAAATGATGTACATAAAAGAGTGCTGAGTTTAGTGCAGACAAAATGATTGAGGGCTTTGGTTTGAACAACTTGGTCCATGCCCATATAATATAGTAATATGTAATTCAGGTATATAATTTGTATTCATTCTTTTGTAAAAAATATTTTGGGTTTCGTGAATCTACGGAACTGAATTATCCAATCCAATCCACAAAACAACAGCTGCTAAGATCACGATATTAAGTCTGATTTGGTTTGTATGTGAGATCATCTTCTCGGTATGAATTTGGATTGAAGAGCTAAGAGCTCAAATTATTTTGTTAGCTTTAACGTAAAAAAAGAAAAACTGCAGTTAACCAAGCCATGCAAAACAGTAAGTACGTAAAAGTATGTAACAGCAATATACTCAGCGCTACTGTAATAAAAAATAAGCGCATAAAAAATCCGTCTCGTCAAAACTTAGTCTTGCGCTGTACAAAAACTCGTCAGTTGTTCACGTCAGGGGAGCATGGACACTGACTGTCAGTTTGGCTTATCTGTCGGGAAAAGCAGATTAAAAAAATATATACGCATCTAGACATTTGTTTACTAACACGAGATGGGCTCTGAGCTGTTTACATTATTAAGTGGATGTGAGTTGAGTTGAAATATTTTGTGCAAAAAAAGTTTTAATTGCAAAGTGGTTTTGGTGGTCTCTGGAGTTCGGTCGGATGTTTCATGTTAGAAGATCTGGAGAAATATGAGACACGATTTGAATTGAAGGACTTCAAGATCTAATTTGCGGTTTTGTTTTACTGAATATGGAATAGTTAAAAAAGAGTGTTTTATGTGATTAATAACACCACGTAGCAATTTGCGTTACGTTACAGAGGGAAAAAATACTTTGAAGAAGGTAAAAATCTTTTTGTTTAACGTTTCCTGGTATTATTGGATTGGAGGTTTTTATACACGTGTAGAATTTTGTAGATTAATATCATAAAAGGAAAGTTGTTATCTGTCAATATTGACTATAAAACAATTTGACAGCCAAATATTTTTCGTTTGAATAAGATAATGTGCCAAATGTCAATAAAAAAGTTCTTGAATTTTTTTATATTGAATTTTACAGCTTGCATGCCTCCACTCCACCATCCTCTAAGTACAGTATTCAATTTAGAATTCATTTTTTTAAATGCCTGAAAAGTGTTAGAATAAATCAATGTCAGTTAAAAAAATATATTTTGAGAGCATAAAAGTCAGCAATTAAATTAAATCAATTATAACAGTTACAGGTGTGTAACTGTTATAAGTCTTCATGAAATTCGCACGGAACAAATTCTATTCGCAATTCTACAAGGTGAAATATTAATTGCCGATTGGCAGATTGGCACTTCTTGAACACAATGGGAAATTAAAAATGAAAGGAAAAGTGTAACAATGTATTTGAAAAAATGAAACTTGCTGTGAAAAATTTCAATATCGCACACACATGTACATTTATCGTCAAACATGCATAATATGTTGCAAATTGCAAGTTACAGAAATACTGTAGGAAAAGACAATAATAGGCTCTCATCAGTCAAAATAGCAAAAAAGGTACATCTAAAATTGATTACGTGAAGAAGTTACAATTTTTTTGTGACAAGTGACTTGAATTTGTATTAGTAGTATTATTCGCTAGTAACCTTCAACTTAACATGGCTGGTTATACAACCTCTATTATCCCAACATCCTTCCACTACTAACCTAGTCACCTTCTAAATTCACCTTACAAGTTAGTTTGTAACGTACAACGTAACGCAAGCAATTTTTTTTCTTTATAAAAATGATAAAAGCTATATACCTACTTTAAACGCACAACACACGAGGAGGAAATATCTGTGAATTTCATTTATTGTTACTACTACCAGTTTGTTTGTTGTTTTTATAGATGTACAATTTTTTTTAGATGTGATTTGCTAGGATGTGCATGTGGATATTAAATTAGCAATTTGCCATTGCCATCATGAAATGACCATGCCCATGAATTGAAGCGAAAACTGGTTTTCCTTCCAACCAAATTATGAAGTCGAAGCCCCTTTTGATTTATACCTTATTTCACTTTCTTGGTATTAATCAAGCGTACATGAAATTTGTTGTCTTCAGTTTTTTGTGGTTTGTGGCTAGACTATACAGCATACTGACAACAATGCACACAAAACAAAAATGATTTGAATTATCGGACGGAGGATATAAATTTCAGAGTTTTTTTAAACAAGCTTTCTCTTTGGTGGAGCTCTACGCATTAACCTTCAACTGTTTGGTTTGGTTGTTGTGCAAAAAGTTTGACATTTGTATCCTTTGTACCTATAATTTGCATGCAATACATATATGTAAATGTTGAAAGTATTTAAATTTGAAAGTACAATTGCAATTGAGGGGAAAATACCATAATTATTAGTAGTTTTTGTGTGTGAAATTTATTTGCGAGTGAGCAAGAGCATCCAAAGATGCATAATTAAAGTAAAGTGCGTATGTTATATAGTCATTTAGTTAAATGGTATTAGTAGCGACAAGGGCTAATTTAAAATTTCACACGTCCTGTTTTTACTTTAGCCCTGGCCCTATCAAAATAACACTTACCTAACTCAACACTAAAGAGGAAAAAAATAAAGTGTACTGTTGCAAATATAAATTAATTTTGTCCGTCTGTACAAAAAAAAAACAAATTAATTTTAATTTTGTGGACACCTTGTTATTTTTATGTCTTATGCAGGTCAAAAGTTAAACGCATTTTAAAACAAAAAAAAAAGAAAGAACGAAAGGGTGATGACAGGACAGCAAAACAAATATTTGGTTGAGGCTGGTTAGAAACTAGCCAGAACAGAACCAGGCTTTTGTACAAAACAAATGATACAAAGTTTTGTGAAAATAGCAGAGCGTGGGAACATTGTGCCGTCTAATTCTCAAACTGACAGAATTTTACCCTTCAACCCTAATTACATTTTTTTGCTGTAAACAATGATGACCGTGTTCAGTTTTAGATGATGAGAAGAGACTGAGACGAGATCATAAAACAGAGAATAGAGACAGGTAGGTGTAAATTGACACACTTTGTACATTGTTTTCAAGTAACTGTGTACTCAGTTCTGTCCGTGATGATTTATGTAAGTCCAACCAAAATCCATATAATGATAATACATTTAAAAAAAATAGAATCGGAAGGAAGTGCCCTAGCCAATTTTAATCCCTTTGTATACTCGCGTGACTCTACTCGGTAAAGATGTTCCTTTAAATATAGTCATCATTATTTTAAAAAATGTAGAAAGCGCGTGGATTGCGACGTTCTGCTAAAAAATGACCAGTTAACGGTACATGCTTGTTCACGTTGTTCATGTGATCATACCGGAACTATTAGGAATTAATTTGGTATCGTGCAACATGTAGCATGTCACAGTCCCAGTGCTTTATTTATTTTTTTCAATTTTTTTTCAAACGAGCATGCATATTATTTTTTTTCTACTTTTAACAATAAATTATAATAGCGAAAGTTAAATGTATGTTATTTTTTTTGAAAAGGAGGAAGATCAGTGTGGGCTTAAAAAAAGATGGTATACAAATTTATCCCACTTCCGTTTATCGTCTAAATTTAGCATTCACTTTTTGGTTTCAGGCTTTTTTTAAATGTATCTTTTTAATTTTACTTTTTACAGTTTTTCATTCAAATTTTCAACGTTATTAAAACCACAGACCCATGAAAATCCAATCCACACACATCACATCCCCCTCAATCCCTGTTGTATTCTAAAATGATGAGGGAGTATTCAAAGTATTGTATCTAATCTCTTCCTTCCCAACTCATTTTTAGCAATGGCTATGCAGTAAAAAACAATACAAAAAACGGATGGATTTTGCTTTTAATCGAGTGCATTAAACCCAAAACTGCTTGCGGTAAAAGTACCTTTATTGCTAAATGTTAGTCTATTAACATCCGTATCCGCAATTTTGCATGTGCGTTCTTTTGTAACTATTATATAAAGGCATTACGATGACTGAGCTACTTGGTATGGTACATGGTAAATGGGGGTTGCAGTTTTGTTACTTGTAACAATGATGCCTCTCTTGTTCTTACTGAACCTTAACAATGCGATGAGACGCAATATAACAGCGGGGTAAAAAACACGCGTCGCATCGCATCATGTAATGCACGCAGTAAAGCATGAAATAAAATAGGAAGCAGCATGATCTTTGATGAAACTAATACGCTAAAATGATTTCATTTCAAGTGAATTCACACCATCATGC
This sequence comes from Entomobrya cf. arborea Gr-Col-00668, assembly GCA_034699025.1. Lineage (NCBI taxonomy): Eukaryota > Metazoa > Arthropoda > Collembola > Entomobryomorpha > Entomobryidae > Entomobrya > Entomobrya cf. arborea Gr-Col-00668. The sequence continues at coordinate 19,427 of JAQIWN010001343.1, forward strand.
ATCAAAAATCATAAGACTAACACTAAACCAATTTTTTTAAACTTGGTCTGGACATTTTAACATAGTTTTGTTGAGGGTTTACAAAATGTTTATTGTTTTTGGATTTTAATTTTTTTTATCTTGGGAAGATAAAAAGATGGCACCGTTGAGGTGTTAAAAACATAACGTGACTTACTTTTTTTGCTAACCTAAAAGAAAATGGGTTATTTTTTAGTCAGCACATCTTCATTTTGACAGTTTAACCAAAAAAGTGTTTTTGTTTTGAACTAAAATTCGTAAAAGGTAATAAATTAAATCGTAAAAAATGCCCTACCCTGCCTCTGCCTGCGTATGTACTACCCAGAAAAAAATGGTTAAATGTGGCTAATTTTATTTTGCATGAAATGAATATCACTATCACCTTAACCTTTTATTTCAAAGCTCATTTTCCAATTGTCCATTAATTATTTAAGGGCCTTTATGGCATAATATGAGGTACTTGGAACAATTGTGTATTTACATGTATTGTATATCATTATCATTCCTCACCTACACCAACTTTTAATTTTAAATGTACTTCACACTAAAAAAACTCTTCCACCACATTATGCTATTAAATGGCATGTTATATTATGCGTAAGTACTCTATCATCAAAAACCTTGAAGGATAAAGAGATAAAAGTGTGATAAAAAGTGAAATGATGACACAATTTTTTACGTTATCTGCATGTAAACATTATATTAGTATATAATTTTTTGCGAAGAGTTTATATGATGGTTAAAGTAAATTTTACATGATATACGCGCATTCACATAATTTGTTTCACTGTTTGGATGTAAGAATTTTACATGCATTTTATAAGAATTCTTAGGTTTTTGTCGTTTTGTGGGCAGAGCATAAAAGTTATGAATTGTGGTCAACCTTTTAAAGTAAAGATGTATAAATTACGAGAAGACCGTGTTGTTAGCTAACATAAATAATTCATATATGAAATGAAACGCCGGCTTTTTAAAAGTTAACAGGGAAAAACGTTAGGAATTAAGAAAAATAGCCGGTCCTTCACCATTGCCGGTTTCAGTTTCAACTTGATGTGATAGAATCTATTTTGAGCTATTTTTATGATTCATTTCATAAGCTAATTTTCAGTTTTTCCAGGTCAGTAATGTTGAATAACCCCCGTATTATTGCGTTATTTCTTGAGTAAATAGTCTATCAAAGGAATAATTCATTTTTTGTATGAAAGATTGTTTTTGTTTTGACCACAATTTTAGATTATCGGTTTGTTGGAAAAATAAAATTCCTGATTAAAAAGGCGGAAGGTCACCTTCAAACCATGTGATTAGTGAATCCCATCGTTTTTTATTTAGTAGTAGCGCAATTACATACAAATTACTAAGAAGTTTTCTGATTGAAAATAGTTTAATGAAAGAATTACAGTTTTAGGAATAATATACAAAAACAGGAATGAGAATTTCAATGAAAGATGGGAAACTTTAGATCAAGCGATTGCCGCTAAGCGTAGGTAATTAAATTTATTGACGTTTTATATTGGTCATAAAGGTTAGCTAAAAAGGCCAATTTCACGATTGATGTGACAATGTGATAGTGATGATAAGTCACCGTTGCGCTGCAGCCGCGCCGTGAGACTCACGTTTTCTTGTGGGTGATGATGAGCACACGAGATAGAAATGTGGAGTGTTGGAAGTTGGAACGGTGGTGAGGTCGGTTGATGTCATGAATCGTGAGCATGAAATGATATGCATATTATGGCCTTGTACATCCAGTTCATGAGAAGGCTTGCCTACAGACTTAATCTTTTTATGTAACCATCAAAAATTAGATAAGATGAAAATCAGGGAAGAAAATCGTCTGAGAAAAACTTTATATAAAATTGAGTGTGTGATTTTAGCACAAATTAGAGTTGATTTCGAGA
>JAQIWN010001344.1:0-21333 GCA_034699025.1 Entomobrya cf. arborea Gr-Col-00668
ATTGCCCATTAAACCCATTTTACCCACGTGGGTTGGGTTTTATCAATTTTGCCCGGGTAATATCGCACTCTGATTTTCATGAACATAATTCTAAAAATTACGAATTAAAAATACGACATAAATTCAAGTTTTGGTTAAGAATGCATTTTTGAATTCTCAATAATTTCAATGTTGTTTGATCGCTTCACTCTAGTTCCAAATGTACTTGTAAGTACATCTATCTTATGTAGCGTATTGTACTTACTTTGCACGTTATTTTTATCCTGGGTTAGTGTTTTTACTCCAAACAGTACGGCAATCGCGTCCAAAAAAACGTTATGGTTGCCAAAAAACTATCTTTTTTGGCTATGAGCGACTATTCACAAATACGACAGCAAATATTTCTATATACGCTTGTGATTCCTATGCTAAATAACTCTTTATCAAATTGTATTCAATAGTTTTGAATAATTCCTTGTGGCGTGTATTTAAGGGCGGTCCAAAATAAATATTTTTGTTGAAATTTTAAAGCAGCAAAAAGTGATATTTCAAACGCGTTCACGGGAGACAGTTTTCCCTTATATGTCAAATAGTTAAACTCTAACTTCACGGGATCTCAATACTATAAATTACGCTGTTTCTTTTGACACAAAGCTTTTATAAAAAAATATTTACACGTTTCTTAGAAATTGCAATTCAAAATTGTCCAAGAAGTTAGTACACAGGCCTTACGAGAAATCGCTTTAAATTTGTTTTAAAATTTCATAGAAAAGTACCAAAACCGCATCTGCAATGTTACTAGCAAGCACATCAATGTAAACGTATATTGCTTGTTTACTAACGACAAAACGACTACCAAAGCTTATAAGCACCTCCTTACATGCTTTTCACTTGGCTGTCAAATAATATAGTAGTTTTTTTTCGATTGTAACAACAACAAAATTGCCCGCCTTTTCTCCACAAGCTGCGAGCTATGGGCCTGTGTATCTGATGCTATTCTTGAAACAATTATAGATAATATAAGGGATCCAACGAAACATGTGGTAGAAGCACCTAAAATAAAACATTGTAAAATGTTTTCACAGTTGATCAACATCAAAGCAAACAACGTTGAAAGAATTTGCCCACAGGAAATAAATGAAAATATTAAGTCTGCAATACGTTGTTTGGTTATCCTGGTAAAAACTAAAAGGTGGGAATAGTATTTTAGAAATAAAGTATTGGCAAACTCAACATATATAGCATGACAGATAAAGGTGATAAAATACCTGACATTCCATACCAACTTCTCAACTAAAATGATATGACAGATCAAAAGTGATAAAGATTTTTGAAAAATAGGCTAATTGTTTAATGCGAATTATTTTATATTCTTATGCAGGTCAACCACAAAACATAATTATACGTAAACCTAAAATTAAAGAAAAGCAGTAAAATAATAATATCCCGCGATATAGGAGCAATGACAAAAGGTTAAAACACGAATAATTTATCGAATACGCTTGGACGAGATAATGTTGGCTGGAATGATTTATTTTGTTTTAAGTGTTCATAAAAGTATTTTTGATTGCTAAGTACTGTATGAAGGTTAGTTTCTGACTTAAATTATACAGCTATGAGCTATTATATAAAATTTTACACCCAATAAAGAATAAAACCACTTAGACATATTTACCTAGTAAATCTCAGGTAAAATATTACTATGCAACTAGTAACAATTTTACGGACAAAAAATTCATTGATTTTATCAAACAAATTTTGCAACAAAAATCTATTTTTACAATAAATTTACTTTCCACAATCGGGTTTATCGATGGTCACTTTTGACAGATTTTTACAAGTATTTTATTACTTTCTTAGCAATATGCTCGTATTGATTGAAATTAATTAAATGCAACATACATGTAAATTAGGATTTACAATAAATTAACCGCTTGCAGTGTGTAAAACGTTTCATTGTAATGTTTGATTGAAATTATTTAGTATGTGTGTTGGAATACATAAGACATAAGTTAAAATTCACAGAAATATTACATACATGTAGTTTACATTAGAACGCATTAGCATCCAAAGTGGTACCACTTATCTGTATTCTGAACCCTTTTAGTTAACCATTTTGTCTTAGTTTTTCTAAAGTAATGACAGGTAAATTCGAATAAACTCGGTTTGACAATAAGTATTAAAAATATTTGCATTACTAAAAGAACTACTAATATGACAATATAGACCAAACAGCAAATCCCTATTTCACTATCTAAAGTGATTGGTTCGGGTTACGAAAAACCCTCTACTGACTTAAGCGTTAAACCTTCGAAAAAAGTATTGTTTCTAAGAAAGAAGGTCAACCCGTGTGTTACAACTCCACTTTCGGCCAATTTTTGAAAAGATTTAGCTGCGTAATCAGATCCCCAAATTCGATAAGTAAAATCCACATCTCGGTTAATTTTCGGACTATATTTGTTAGTTTTACATATAATGTCTTTTGAAACAAAATTTGCTCTTTTCCAAATAAAAGATTGAAATGCTCTAAAAGTTGTTGAAATAATCATGAGTTTGTTTCTCGCAATTTTTATAACTACATCAGTACCATTATTATTTTCTACTATATTGGTACCTGCATCGTAAACAAAGTCGTCAATTGGTTTTCCAAATGAGAAATCAAATCCAAAAATCGAAGATAACGTATTACCAAATTTCTTAAATAACTCCTTATTCATCCATAAACGGAAGTTGTCTTTGACTAATTCCGCCGTAGTGGGAAATGGTTGAATACTTATAACATCTGACGATATGAGAGATTGCCATGAAAGAGCTATAACGCCACCCCAAAGAAAAAAGTAGCCTACAATTTTTCGATTATTTAAATTACAAACAGAAGGAATCCCTAAAATGCACCAAATGAAATCTAAACCTTGCTGAATGCTTTTGTATAGTAGTGCATATAAAATTGCTATTACAAGAATACAAATCCAAACACTCAAATCCATGACTGTGAACACAAAAAAGTCTAGCAACTTTAATTCTTTTGCAGGTACACAAGTAAATACTCCCATCGGCTTAGAATACGATTTCAGAATTAATCCACGTGTTTGAGCAATTTGATTTGGTAAATTTGTCAACATGGCTTCACCATAAGCTAAATTGAACCCCCAACGAGACAAAGTGCTTTCATACCCTGTTTCTATGAAACGTTTGGGAATAAATGTTATATTTAGATGGTTTGTTAGTGGTGAATATATTGCAATGATTAAAGGGCAGTTAGCAATCGAATTGTAAAATGCCTTAAAGTTATTTAATTTGTGTACGTTTGAAATACACACTCTAGCTGGTGGTATGTCCACAATAAAATTTGGCCCTCTAAATGGAATTTTTCGCTGATGTCCATTTTTGTTTAGTTTGTGTGAAATTTGCTTTAAATTTTCGATGCTAAATAGTGTAATGTTAACAAACTTAATTTTGTCTACAAAGCAAGTGTAGCAAAATACCCCAAATTTTGACTGATTTTCTAAAATTATTATTACAGCGTTAAAAGGAATTAACCGATTATCTTTTTGTTTCATTTCCTGCTCAAAGTTTTCGGAAAATCCTTTGCTAGATACACCATAAGATATAAATATTGCTTCGGAATAAGTTCCAAATCCCGATGCTTGTATAGCAGTAGCTGATTCAAGAAAGCTTTCCAGTAATAGTAAAAAAACCCTTGTTAAATGTAAAGAATACTTTGTAGCAAATTGAAAGTACTTAGTTTTCCAAGAAATAGTAAATTCACTATCTTCTAAGTCGTCTATATCAAATGCAAAATCTAGTTCATGTGAATGGTAGACCAACAAAGTAATGTGCTTCTTTGGAGAATTTAATTCTGCGAAAGTGGTTGGAATTTGGTCTAATGCATTTTGAGTTGTCGTATTTACCGAACTTATGACAGTTACTGCATAGTTTACATTGTTCACGAACTTTAAATTTTGTAAAATAGAGGAATTTGCAGACAAGGAAAATCCAAAACATATAATGAAAATGAGAAGCAACATTTTGAAAAATTTTATGTATGATCAAAATTAGATTTGTTTAGCTTCAACGTAATCCGTAAAAGATGTGTTGTTGGGGGTTTGAAAAACTTGAATAGTAGATATTAAATAAAGTTATTTTTCAGTTTAGATTTTTTGAGCCGATTGCAGACATAACGGTTGAGGTACTGGTGTAATTTTTAATTTTCTTAAGTGTTGCCGCTTGTAGAAAAATTAACTAAACTTAGTTTCAGTTCCAGCTATGGAAACTTATATGAAGACATACTGTATTGTTTTTTTCATTCTAGGTAGTAGGCGTGTAAATACAGGCACAAGTTTGGGGTAGTTACATGAGCTTATTTTTATGTGATTAAAGTATTATACGAAAATGTTTAATATTTATCCCATTTCAAATACTTGCATATTGAAAATTACAAACAGCAAGCATGACAACACCAGTAAACATTATTTGGTTATGTGAGAAAAACACTTTATTTAATAATAGGTACTTTATCTAACTACATTAAAACTTTTAGACTTTTAATAAAATTCTTTGATATTTGCTAAATTTAAAAAATGTGGAAAAAATAGCATATCAATAATTTAAGAACGTAAAGCTGTTTTTACAACATTTTTTTTTGAATATCGTTAAAATTGCCGTCAAATATCTAAACACAAGATTTGAAATGAATGCAAAATTTACAAACTAGTCACAAACATTATTTCGTAAGTCATCAAAGCCCTAACGGCACATTGACCATACGTTGGTGTTCTTTTCGTCCGTTTAAAAAAATACATTATGATTATATAGTATTTAAAACCTTATTCTTGTGTTATTGTTATTTTCTGAAATGAGAACACTTGAATTGTCGTGCAAACATTTACATTTTTTCGAGCCAGTTTCTTTTTGTTAAATGAGTAGTGTTGTAATTTAGTCGGTTTAAATTGTATAATAGGTGGTTTAGATCATGCCAAGTTTTGAAATTATAATATGCTGGGCCAAGTTTTCTGAAACGGTTAGCACCATTTAGTATTCTGGATTTTGCAATTGATCAAATTGTAAGTTTAATGCTTCTGTAATATTTGGAACCTTGTTACAAATGTTGCAGGTTAGGTTACAACATTTCACTTATAATATTTAAGTAAAATTGACTTTCTTTATTTGCTTACGATTCAAGTAGTCTAGTACAATTTATGCTATTATGTTGCGTACAGATTACTTTTGTGCTAGCTAAATAAGCTAGCCGGAATTGGTTATGCATTAGTTGAAAATTGCGCAACATTGTAAACACGTCATACATCGGAAAAACCCTTAAGATAGTATTAAAGCCGTCAATATATAATACATTTCATAAGCTTACCACCTTAAACCTCATATAAGTTAATTGTTTTTCTTAGCTTTCGTCGTTTTATACAAGTTTTCTAGAACAAAGTAATTTGGTAAATGTTTATTTTTCAAAAAAGTTACTTCCCATTAAAAATTAAAATTTCCAACCAAATAGCGGGTTTCTAAACTACTTCGGGAAAAATACTTTAAGAAAAACAAGAAATACAAAGAAATATGATAGATTGATAAATTAAATTTACTTTAAATTTAATTAAATGCAATTAGGACACAATTTACGATCAAGTCACAAACATTCTTCCATAAGTCATTAAAGCCCTTACAGTATTTTGACTCAACTTTCTTAGAAATATTAAGACCGTAGCTGGTTTAATCACATATCTCTTCCCATCTCCAAAACACAGCGGTCTGCAAGATTTCTTAAATTTTGAAATATACCTCCAATCCTCTTTTAAAAACCAATATTCTCGCTTCCAACTTTGTATAGTTGTATCACTAAATCGATACAACACTCCAGCAATAATAAGCATACAAGACCATCCAACAACAACTCCTATTACACTAACTATCATAATAAATTTTACAAAAATGCTACCCAATATATTCCACTGGTATGTTAAACTAACCATTGAGAACATTACAGATCCAGAATACAAACCCTGTATATATATTAAACAATTAAACAAAACTTCTGCACTTATCATATCACTTATAAGCTCTAAACTTCTCCAAGTGATAACAAAATTTTTAGTGTCGGTCCTTAAAACAGTACATGTTTGATATTTGTCAGATTTAAGTCCCATTCTCATTTCGTTTTTGATTATGGTTAAAAACGAACACGAAAATAGTACCGAGTTATAAAACACAAACCCAACTGTTGCTGTAAAACCCAAAGTCATATAAATAACTAAACATCTACTAATTAGTTTAATATACCAAAAATGATAACGTTCACTAACTTGATACAAGGCATATGCTGGATTAGATGGATGGATAAAACTATCTAGTCCAATTAATAAAGATAATGAACAACAACAACAAAACATGTAGAACATGACGTACTCAAGATACTGATTAAATTTCAAATTGTCAGCTTTCTTAGATTTCAAAGAGTATTTTTCAGGAAAATCGGACAGGAACTTGTACAAACTGTTCATTAGTTGGCATAATCCATGAGCACGAAGAACAATCACTCCATATATTAGGGAAAGACACAAGCTGTAGTTCCAAATTAACATGGTGAAGTTAAACATTCCAATATCGTGTGACATTTGAAGTTTATATAAATGTTCGGGTAGAAGAATAGTAACGTAAGATAAAAGCCAAATCAAGTTACAAGTTACGTGAACGTGACTAGAAAAATTAACGTAGATTTTACCATTTTTTGTATCGATTTTGTAGGGAAATGTGCGAATATTTTCGAGAAACTTAATCATAAGAACGATACGACGACCCATTTGTTGAGTGAACATTTTAGTTTCTTTTGGGATATTTTTCGTTGAAGGAAAAATATTTAAGATTTTTTTTTATAAAGATAAGTTTGGCTAAAATAGGTAAATTTGATGGTGCTGGCGATAGTTTATTGCGAGGAAGTTAGAACATAACTAAATTCAATGCTTAAAAGTATTACAGACCAAAAAAAAATTAAAATGTTATAACATAACTTGTTCTATTGATTCTGTTATCGCGAGGCAAAAATCTAAAATATTTAAATGCATAGTAAAGTTTAAAACCTTCAGTAGATAGTTAAGCTTATAGTTGGCTAATGTATATAATCCATTTTATCGAGTTTGCGTTCGATATATTAAAAATAAAGGAATAAAATTTAACAATGAGTGAGTAAGTGTAAGTAAAGTATGTATACTGAGCTACATATAGTATTTTTCATATGCTATATTCACCCGGCGTCGGCTAAGCATCATATACCCCCATATGTTTTATGTATGGTAGTATATGATGCTTAGCACGACGCCGGGTGAATATAGCATATGAAAAATATAATAGCATGGTATACACTTAAAATAAAACAGATTTTGACTTTCATGACAGCCGACAAACGGTTCGATCAATATATATTAAAAGCAATCGAATAGACATGCGATCAATTGCATTGAACTTGAGTGTGTAAAATTCTAACGAATATACAAAAAAAAATTGCTCATATGAAAGATTGGTTTAAGTTTAATTAGATCTTAAAAAAATTTAATTTGCCATTTCAAAAAAAAAACAAATGATTTTCCTTATAAAATTTCATAATTTTTGTTATTAATATAACAAACTATTAGAATCCAAAAAATTGTTTTCTGATCCAAGTCATTAAATTTTTGTCTATGAAATACCTTTTGAGAGATCCCATTAAATTTATTTATTTTTTGTTTAAAAATAACAACTGCATATAAATATTTTAGATTTTTTTAAGGATCAATTTTTTGTTTGCATTCTATTTTTTATATTCATATTTATAACTTAAATTATGACTAAAATAAGCTCTTTGTTTTTAGGCAATTCGGAGAACATGTTTTTAATTTGTATTTAAAAAAACACAAAAAAAATAATCTTGTAAATTCCTTTTGTTATAATTTACTATGTATCTTTTATAAAATTATAATTAAATTTTGTACTAGTAGGTTGATGTTTTCGCGTTGGAGCAATGACTCAAAATATATTTATCTTAATGTAAGTTATATATCCATACAGCAAAGCCAGTGTATTAACTTATAGTCCTAGTTCTTAAAAAAAAGTCAAGCAGGGCAAAATGTAGCTTTAGGATATGACAGCCAGTTGTTATTTTCCTTATCTCAATTACATCTTTAATTTAACATAACAAGAAAATATTTTGTCTTCTAAAACTATCGTTAAATCCGAAAAAAAAAACCACTCGTGGAAAACAACTGTCCCATTTATAAATATGTTTGTTCCTACCAGACACTAAATTTTATTCAACTTAGTCATAGTTTTGAAACTTCATTTTTAGAAATTATTCTCTCTGGTTGATATAATAATTACAGTTTTCAGTTGCAGTACCCACTTAACAATTATTTTAGGTGGAGTACTAATCCTAATTAAAATTCCAACCTACCATTTATCTTGTATAACGGGACTAGTTTCCCCTACAATTTGGTTAGTTGTTATAAAAGAACTAAGCGATATAATTTAAAAGACTTAGCCAAACTGGTAGTTTGTGAACATAAAAATAGTTTTGGTATATTATCGGCAAATTCAAATTTTTGCCATTTTAATAAACGAATGTCTCCAAACTTATTTTTGGCCTATTGCAGAATTCTTTGGATCATTATTCGCCATAAGTTTAATGTACTCGTTTATAAAATATCACTCAACATTTTAATATCATTGGTATTCAAGCCAGTATTTTAGTTATGATATTTACACCATTGCTTTGTATATATATTTTATGTTTGAGTTTGGAAGCCAATCTTTATTAGTTTCCCGCAAAATTTTACGACACCGCATTAAAATTTCCGTCCTAATTGACCAAGAAAGTATTTGGTTTAAGAAATGAATTCAAAGTTGCCCGCCAATTGTTTTAAAAGTGGGAGTTTTCCATAAAATCGACAGAAAACGGGGTCCAGATTTACTCCGTTTTATTCTGCAATGAACTGTTTTTATGTTCGTGAAAAGCAAGAATGCTACTACTTTAAATATTTAAATACTCTTATGATACCATATACTTTACAATCTTTTAAAAAAAATGTAATGCATCAATAAAATTTCAATATTCATCTTCAGACAATTTAAATCCATTTTATTTTAAATATTATCATATCATATCATAAATTTTGTAACAGATTAATAAACAATTTTTTTTTCACTTCATTACTTCATAAAATAAAAACACTTAAATCATAAATTAGGTTAACAATGAAAAAAAACTACCAATTAATAACAACTAAAATACTATACACTATTCTAATTTATTTCTGTCAAAAACTACACTACACAAAATCCAACAAACATAATATTAAATTACGAAATTATAAGTTCAAACCTATCCAAGATCAAAATTATTTAATAATCCAGTCAATTTACTTTAACAATTACTTTAACTTTAATCCACCCACCTACATTTAAATTTTAATCAATATTTTACTTCTTTAAAGAATATTATACACATTAAACTGTTGAGGTTGTTGTTGTTGCTGCTGCTGCTGTGAATGCTGTACCTGTACCTGCACTTGTTGTGGAGCTTGCTGTTGCATCTGTTGAGGCAACTGTTGTTGATGATGCACCTGAAGTACCACCGTCCCCGCCGGTCCCGCCACAATCCCCTGATGCGAATGTCCAATAATCTGCTGAGGCTGCACATGTCCCTGCTGCTGAATATGGATATCATGCGAGGGCACCTGGTGACCCAACACCAAATCCGGCTCCTGTTTCATTTGCGCTTGAAGTTGGTCATTTCTATTTTTATGGCGCATCATTGGCGTCCCATTGCCTTCACATTTCTTCTCATGCCTTGTACAGTCCTTCCTAAAAATCCCCAAAAAAAAACCCGAAAATTAAAATAATTCAAAACAAAACACAAAATTAGAAATTCAATTAAATATTTAATTTTGTTACCTTGTCTTATAATTAGCCCCACATCCCTTCCTACACAAATACGGCCTTGCATCCGAATGTCTTTTGATATGCTTCTGTAAATGCTCATTAGCCGCAAATCCCTTATCGCAAATATGACACTTAAAAGGTTTCTCACTTGCTGCTGCACTATGCGCATATTTCATATGCCTTGCCCTCAACACCACACTTTTAAAAGTGCTTGGACACATCTGGCACTGCACCCTTGGCGGCTCGTATCCTTCCGGAAAACAGCTATACTTCTGATGACTTATGTAGCCACTTGGCAAAAAAGTTTTTCCACAAAGTTGACAAACAATTCGTTCTCTATTTTCCGCGTGCGTTTTCTCATGCTGTCTTAATAGCATTTTTTTGGCGAACACCTTCCCACAAGTTGTGCATTGGAAACTTTGAAGAGGGTCATATTTCCGGCGGGGGTCCTTAGCCCCACGGTTTATGGCCTCGGCCATTTCTTCAGCGTTCTGGTGACCCCAGCGATGTCGACGGAGGGCCTCCTCTGAGAATAATGGCTTTCCGCAGACGTCACACGCGAAGCCCATTTGGTGTCCTTTAATGTGGTCAAGATAACGTCGGTAGGAGCCTAAGGTGGCACTACACTGGGGGCACTGGAAGGCGAATAAGTGCTTGCCTAAGATGTGGTTGTACATGAGACGGGGTACGGATCTTCGAGGTTTTTCGGCGGGACTTGCGAGATAACCGCATTTGGAGCATTGGAGGGAACCGTGGTCGTCAAGGATAACTATGGAGACATCGCCAAGCTGTAAAGATTGGGTTTCGGGGGAGTAGTCGTATTGGAAGTTGAGACGGGGATCGGGTTCCTGATTGGTGGAGGCTCCAGCGTCTCCGCCATCGCCGGATTGTTTGGTTTTGGCGCTTTTCTTGAGCATTCGGCAGAGCAGACGTTTGCGGAACTCAGACATGTTCGAGAAGTCAATGTTAAAAATGCTCGCAATTTTGTTGGCAGACCTAAAAAATTATAATAAAATAGTTAATTAAAGTTTTAACTACAATTTAGGAATTTTAGGATTGTATTTTTTTAAACTTACTGTGGAGTAGGCCCCTTATAACTTCTCTTCGACTTTTTAGAAAAGCTAAATGGATCATAATCCTTTCTCCTTCCTCCCCCACCACCACCACCCCCTCCCCCCTTCGGCCTTCCTCTTCCCTTCCCCCCCGTTTTCTGTTTCTTTTTTGGCGGTGGTTGATTACTTATAAACTCATCAATATCATCATCCTCATCCTCCTCCACTGAATCCTCCTCACTGTCCTCACTTGACTCACTCACACTCTCCAAATCATCTTGGGTCACATCCAAATTAAAGTCTTCATCCGAACTTTCCCCTTCATCCCCATAAAATAAGTCTTCAAGATCATCATCCCCGTCAATTAAAATCTCCTCAATTGGCCCCTCGACCAACTTCTTCTTCTGTCCTTCCACTGCCACCTCCCCTCCCTCTCCACTCTTCTGTTTAGCTCCTCCATCCACCTCCTCCGCCTTCTCCTCCACTTTCTTTTTCTTCCCAGTCCCCTCCTCCAACTCCTTTTTCTTCCCACCATCATCCCCCTTGCCCTCCTCATCCCCTTTGTCCTTCTCCTCCTCATTCAAATCTCCCGTCACCATCTCCTCCCCCTCATCCCCCTTCCCCTCTCCCTCCGGTTCCGACTCCACCTCTGTCTTCACCACCGCCTCACCATCATCCTCCTCCTCTCCCCCAAAAACCCTCTTGAAAAACTCCTCCGTCTTCACCCTCGCCACCCTCACCGGTTGCCTCCTCGGTGTCCCTCCATCCGCCGTCCCCTCCAGTTGATCCCCTCCTACTCCACTCCCCTCTCCCTTCTTCCCCCCCTCATCCTCTTCACACTCCACCTTCACATGCAACAACGGATTAATCCCCTTCCCCTTACTCTTCCTCCCCCCCTTCCCCCCTGACCTCCTCCCTCTCCTACCTCCCCCCTCACCCCCAATCCTTCTCACCTGCGGCGTATTCACCACCACCGTCTGCCCCCCAATCCTCCTACAATACACCTCCACATCATTCATCACCGCGAATATCCCATCCCTCAACAACAACACCACACTACTCTCCTCCATCCCCTCAATCCCCTTCAAATATTCCTCCAAACTACTCAAATCCGAATTCCTTATCGTCTCCTCAATCATCTTCATCTCCACATAAAACTGATCTACCTCACTCTGCAAATTCTTCAACTCCAAATCCAACTGCTTCCTCAACTCCGCCACCCTCCCCTCCACCTCATCCGCCGCACTCTTCGTACTCATCGCATAACCGATTTTATGAAAACACTTTTGACACACCGACAACCCCTCCAAACCATTTAAACTTTTAATTATTGTATTAGCCGACATCCTCTTCCTTTGCTGCCTTAACGCCGCCTCACAAAACTTTGTAAAATTCCGATCACTCGCCAGCGCCCCCTTTCGTTGCTTCTCGAGCTCCTCACTATTTTCAAAAGTGTTACAGCAGAACATACACAAGGTCGCCTCATTAGAATATCCATCAGTTATCTTTAATTCAAAATTAAAATCCCAATTAAATATTTTTTCTACCTCTTATTTCCATTTAAAATGATAACCTCTTCTTATCTTATTGCTTATCTTACCATTTCCCCTTCCCCGAAAATACTATGCCCCAAAACCGTCCCAATACTCAACTCCCCCCCATGCGCCCTACTTAAATGCCTATGCAAGTGATCCAAATTAGCGTACTCCTGATCACACCCAATTTGACTGCACTTAAATCTCCTCAGCTTATCCTGCACCTGCATCTTATCCTCATGCGTTAACCCAGGTTCGGAAAGTGAAGACACCTCAGTTATCATTGGAGTCATTTGCTTATTCCCCTCCTCATCCTCATCGTCCTCATCACTTTCCACTAGTTTCGAACTTGTTTGGGCGATCACCTCCAGTTTATGAACATTTCGGAGGTGCTTGTTGAGGTGATCTTTTCTATTAAATAGACTATCGCATCCGCCCGCTGAACATTTAAAACGACGAGGGTTATCACCATGTTGACTTTTCAGATGCCGGGTTAAGCTGTCCTTCCGGTTGAATGTTGAGCTGCATTGGGGGCACCGATAAATTTCACGGCCGTCACCTATTAATTACAATTAAAATCTCAATTACATAATTAATAAAACCATCTCCATATAATTTACCATAAACTATTTTAATTACCGTGTAAGGACTCCATATGACGATGAAGGTGACTCCTTCGTTTAAATTCCTTTGAACAAACTGTACAAGTTTTGGAACCTCCAATCTCCTCATCTTCGTCTCCTCCTTCATCAGAATAGTCTTCCTCCTCATTATCCTCCCCACTTACTATTTGAGGCGGTGGTGGTACCTCCCCTTCATTGTTTTCCTGACTTGCAACTGTTGGAAGCTCAGGTTCGGAGGTGGCCGGTGGTGGTGGGGTTGTCTCCTCCGTCTCCTCAGTCGTCACAATATTTTCTTCTGCAACCGCAATAATCTGTTGAGTCTCTTGTTCTTCTTCTGGCACCGCCACAACTACCGCCTCCCCCGGAATAGGTATCTCCACAGCGGTTGTAGTTGTAACTGTCACTTCTGGAACAGGTGCCACCACCGGGGCGTCCACCTCTGCCACAGGTGCCGCCACATCCACCTCCATAGTCGCCACCTCCTCCTCCTGATTTTCCGAAACTTCTTCTTCAGTTGCTGTGTTGGAAGTGGTCACCTCATCGCCTCCCCCATCTGCACCTCCAGTAATCTTTTGAGTTTCTTCCTCCTCCATACCACCTAAATAGTTAAGTAAAGTAAGTTAACTTAATTAACTGTTCAATTATTTACCTGCTAAAATATATTAATACTATTAAACTGATAGCACAGAGAAATACATTAATTTGCTCACCAATTAACTCTATCCCCGCACTAATTTGTTTACACTTAACTCACAATCACTTGTCTATATTTTGATTAACAGGTTATCAGCTTAATTTTTAATTATTTTTTTTGTGGTCAATTAAGGAGACCTCCATAATAAACATAAATATTTTCTAGAGAGTAGAGCAGCTGGGGCTTTTACATTGCAAGATAGAGGGAATGTATAGCGGTTAATGGTGAACAAGCCCAAAATGCTTAAAGTACACTTACATCTCAAAATAGTACAGTAGCAAGCCATTAGACCAAAGCTGTAGCTCCGCCCCTTCCCGTACACTTTTTAAGAGAAGCGAGTATGCAAGCCAGCAAAGCAGCAAGATAGAAAGCCTGGCAGCTTTGCTGGAGTCGGGTCGTCGGGTGCATTTACATTTTACGATCAAAAAGCTAAAAGCACTGCAACTGCAGAGCAGCAGCAAAAAGCAACGACGAAAACAAGCAATGAAGCTTCCCTTTTTTTGGTAGGGCCGTTCACAAACAATGTTTCAAATTTTATAACCAATTGTTAATTTTTTAGGTGTATTTTTTTATTTACTTAATTTTAATTAATGATAAACAGTTTACACGTAGTACTATACAAGTACAAATATAATTAATACAATTTGCGTGGTCAGCAGTTTGTTAGGAAAGGGGCCATACATATAGAAGGTTTTATTTTAGGGGAGGGCGGGTCATGGGGCTAGCGTGTTACCCTGTGTTAACCGGGAATCCAGCAATGTTAAAAAAGCGTCACATGCATGGGGGGAGGGGTATCAAAAAGAGGTTTTTTTACGTTACGTTCTTCAAATATGGCCCCAAACCCCCCCCCCCGGGTTTCGATGGATACGACCGCGCAAATTGAAATCTTTAGAAGCTTGGTATCGTATTCTATCTTACTTAGGTATTCTTAGATTATAATAGTGTACGAGTAGTCTGAATGGCCCCATATTGTAAGCAAGGCAAATTAGCAATGGAATGCTAACAGAGCATTGAATAGGTGAACAAAGACGTGGATGTGAAGCATATTTACACATCTTATGTCTAGCTTTGCTTTATCATCTTCCTTATCGTAATATAAAATGGGAATGAAGTCGTTATTCTGTATGTTTGTGGCACCTCATCCTCCCTATAATAAGAGACAAAGTAGCAGCGATGAGAATCATCATCATCGCCTGTTCTGTTTGTTTATTTTTTACCAGTAGTATTAAATTATTACTTTTTCTTTCTGGTGGCGTTGGAGTTAGACCAGTCGACTTAGTCGACTGGCCTTCATGCTCGTAATTTATAAAAGACAAGTCAACAGGCTTTTTTGTTTGTGGCACCTCACTCAGCTGTGCTTTGTTGACATCAACTTATCTCCTTCTTTTTCTTTTCGCTGAAATTGGGTATGTAAACGTTTTTGAGGGCGTAGATTACGAATCTGAGGTCAGTTTTTAAATTTGAAATACTACGCCATCAGAAAAGCGCGGGAAACCTTTGTTCTTCGAGTTTTGAGGTGAAAATCAGTTTGTGAGGGTAACTGATGACGTAGATTATGAATCTGAAGTCAGTTTTTAAATTCAAATTACTACGTTATTGGAAAAGCTTAGGAAACCTTACTCCTTTGGATTTCGAGGTGAAACTTGGTTTGTACTGCTTCCTGATGAGTTGATGACCTACACCTTCCACGTATTGGAAGCCAGTTTATAGTGTGGGCTGTGGGCTATTTTCTACTTTTAGGACTTTTAGGCCCCTGTTTTTGGTGGTTGCTCTGGGTTGACTGCCGCTTTTTGAGGGATGATTTCTATCACATGACGAAACGCATTAATAAGTTGTTCAAGAAAATTTATCTTCTAGATTTTGCGAGTGGACTTTGTCCACGCACTGGCCTTATGCTAGTATTTAATATTTAACTAGAGTAAAATTAGCCATCAACTTGCTCTACGATGAAATAACTTGAAGAAAATAAATTAAAATTGAAAAATCCATATCGATATCGATATCTCTTTTCCAAACTGTATGTTTTTATATTATGGCCTGCTCCATTGGCTCTAATTTTTACCACCTTTTACATGGGTTATTAACTATTAACTACCGAATTGCGAAGCACGGTGGTTAATGTTTTTAACATCCCGTTTGTGTTGTCTGTCTGTCTGTCTGTTTGTCCGCACGATTTCTCAAACAACTATCTGACCGATTGACACCAAACCTGGTACACAGCTTCTTTAGGTCAATACCGTCTATGGGATTGAATTTCAGACCCTCAGGTCAACTTTAACTCGAGTTATGGGGGTCAAAAGATCAATGCATTTTAAATGGCAAATTTTTTAAATCATTTATTCAGACAACATGAAACAAATAATGAAGGCAACTAACTAAGTCATACAAATTTGAAGTCATGAGAAAATGTCAGAAAACACTGGGGCAACTTGAGAAAATGTCAGAAAACACTACGACAACTTGAGGAAATGTCAGAAAACACTGGGGCAACTTGAGAAAATGTCAGAAAATACTACGACAACTTGAGGAAATGTCAGAAAACACTGGGGCAACTTGAGAAAATGTCAGAAAAGACTGGCGAGACTTGAAAAATGTCGGGAAAGGGGTCATAAGCGTCACATAAAGTTCACAAGCGCCATTTAAACACTACAAACGTCGTATACAAATACTCATTTGTAATTCGGTAGTTCATTTTCAAAGTTTTTACACTCTTCTAGTTTAAACAGTAGTTGATTGAACAAATTGATTTGAATATTTATTGGCTATCCAAATTCAATCAATATCTTTAAAAATATGTTCTACTGCTCTTCTGCGCAGTTGAATGAAGTCTGTTGAGGGTAATAGCTTTCATTCGAGTATTTAGTTTAGTTCCACAAGAAAAAAATTATTATTTATTTCAAAACAATCAGATTTGTAAAGTTCAACCAGCTTATTCAACAAAAAAAAATATTTGTAAACATTGATAAATTCCAGTAATTAGACCACATTTTCCTTTTTTTTTTCTTGTGCGAAATAAAACTTCTCAAATTATTACACAATTCACTTTTATCTTCTCTTGTAAACTGTGCATTTCAATCAAGAAAGTGTCAAAGTGTTTTTTGTGGTTTGTAGAGAGATAAAAAAAATAGTTAAAAAAATATTTAAATAAAGGTGCATATTGTGATGTTTAACCAAACATTGTTTATGTTACATACACAAACGTTCCAGGTAATTTAAACAAAGCAAATTAGAATAAATAAGAAAAAAATTATGAAAAAATTAACACAAATAAACATTTAAAAAATTCTTTCAGAGCATCTACATAAAAAAATAAAAAAATACTTGGATGTTTCATATTGAAACCATTATATATTTTTTTAAATATCCCCTTTACGGTGTAAGGCTTATCCAGATAAAAGTCTAAAGACTCAAAAACTTAGTGGATTGAACAAATGTTTCTGAAAAATAATAATAGTTCCCTGCATATTAACAATTTTTACATTAGAAACTATCATTTATCTGCAAAGGCTATGATCAAGATACAGACGTTAAAAACTATTAAAAATCAATAGTAAGAATCTATATTCTTGTAATTAGAATACTCTATTTGAAAATCGTGTGAAATGTAATTAGTTTATAGATAACTTGTTTTCAAAAATAAGCTGGGTTATTCTGAAAATGTATAAGCTTTATATTTCAATTGAGTTTGCTCATTTCTATCTTATGGAAAATTATTTTTTTACCAATATTTAACATGCCAGAACAATTTTAATTTTAAATATATACTTCGAGTTGAGCAAGTTGTTTTAGTGCTGAGCCACTCCGTTTATTTTTAGTTCACAGCCAAAAAAAAATCGTTTCCGTTCTACACCAATATTCAAATTCAAACTAATATTCAACTTATTTAAGTGTTTGGATTTTAAGTGAGCTTTGAATTTTAGTAAATAATTTACTTATTAAAATGGCTACCCATATAAAAAAAAATCACGTTTAAATTTCTCATTTTACTTCTGTTTCTAACTTATACTCTAAAATGTTATTCTTTTGCGATACTGGATACGTCATTGAAAGATTTTGTGCAAAATATTGACATGGTAAATGCATTTACTGGATGTAATATACGTGTCATGAATTTCAGAGGCTTAAATTTTGATTTTCAAACAGCAAGTCAACCTATTCTGCTCATTCGTTTTTTACCACACTGTAAAAAAATTCACTTGTATTCGTAAAAACTTGGCTCAGTCTACCCGGCCTTAAAACTACAAAAATTTGTCTACTTGCTATAATATCACCGATGACAAAACAAACCTACCACCAACAAATGTGGCTACTACCTATGTGGCTCAAACTGTGTCACAATCATTTCAACTCACAAGTAAAAATAAATTTTGTGAGAATAATATTTACATACATCCTCCAACAGAACAAATTTCTCCACAAATGTACTCGAAAGATTGGGCTTGGGAAAGTGTGTTGAAAAGTACCATTATGGTTCATCATGATATAACATACGAAGCTCAAGAGTGGAAATCCAACTACATAAATACAGTTCCGCTCATTTCAATGCTCATCTGTAATTCTAGTGCGGGCTCAATTTGTGGGAATGAAAACGAAATTAATAAATGGTTTGCTAGTATTTTTTTTTGATTATGGAATGGTAAGATTATCAGTAAGTGCGCTTATTTGGGATGAGTTGTCCTTTTCTTTGAAAACAATTTGCCCATATTGTGATCCATGCAACTCTTTGATAACTATCCCTTTAAGTGGTAAACATTTGCCGATTTCTAGATTTACACTTGAAAATATTATCGAAGAAAGTAAGCAGCTAAATCCGGAAGCCCACTCGATTCGAGTTGTACTTCCATTTTGGCCAATATTTAATAAAGACTTAAGAAAGAGACAAACTGTTCTGAAATTTATCCAAGAGTATAATGTCGGCAGGGACATGGATTTTCTTTTTACTCTAGCAGATCAGCATTTGACATCATTACTGTTACCCAAGTCTGCAAATATAACCTTTTCTTATTATAACGATATCTATGATTCGAAATGGAAAAACGTTATAATTTATGCTTGCAGCTCAACAACATTTATTAACTCTAATCCAGCATTTCGTCCACAGATAAAGAAATCACGTTCTACAAATCCAAATCTGCTTCAAGAACCTCGACTAGTACTCCATATTTTCCAACTAAGATTTGTAAGTTGTCATAAGCAGAGTGTTCATTGGGCAACTCAGTTAACAGAGCTGGTTTCTCCTTTTGATACTTTAACCTGGACAGCAATACTGACAACATGCGTTTTAGTTTCTTTGATTCTAAAACTGTCAAGAAGTTCACACAGAACAGGCAATCAAGGTTTATTTGATCGATCGTTTGCATTCTTCGTCACAATCTTAGACCAATCTAGCAGTCTATTTAATACAAGTGTAAAATCGTCAAAGTTCTCGTTCTTTTTGTGCATTTTCTTTGTTCCAATTACATGGTTGTGTTTAAGCACACTTTACAAAGGAGACAATATCACTAGACTAACAGCAGAACCACCTTTAATTCAATTTGATACTTTGAAAATGCTAGATGATTATAAGTTTACAACTTATTCACGTAGAATAAATTTGATTCATGTACTTGATAGGAAATACTATAATATAAGTGGGCTTGCTGAGGTTTTAAAGAAACATGGCTCTATTATCACTCACGAAGCACTTCCAGTTGTTTCGCAGTTATGGTATGCATTGATGATTTATTTGCGTCCAAACCCTAAATCTTTCTTTGAATGGTGTTTGAACTGTTTAAAAATCGAAATCTCCAAGAAAATGTGGAAGCTGATTAAAAACTCCGAAATGCTGGTTGGATAAAGGACAAGAATTCGAGGAAAATATTACGACCGTTCTAAATATTCATATGAACAAGTGTAACAAGTCTGCAATTATACTTCTGAAGACATCAGCAATACTAATGGAAACAGTATTAAACATAATGAAAAAACCGGCATTTCTTGGCAAAGATTAAATCCTACAGACATTTTTGGGGTACAAATTCTTTGGATACTTTCCATCAAACTCAGTTTTTCGAGTAAGATACCTTTTCGATGCTGGCATTTTTTGAGTGGTGGCGAAAGTACTTTGACTATTCAGTTGTTTTGAAAGCCAACGCACACTCAAGTATATTAATACCCAAAACAAGTTACCAAAACGGTACATCCAAAGGCACGGAAAGCAAGATAACATTAATTGTTCTAACTCTAATACCCGGCAGTGGTCTGCTCATTTCCTTAATAGTTTTCGGTTTTGAAAAAATAAATTCAAAACAAAAAGTAGTTAATTTTCTCAAATACTTGTTAGAAATAAAAATAAAACTTTTTCGAAAAATACGTAAACTAGTATTTATGCTAAACGCACCCAAGAAAAATGTAATTCAAGTCAATGTACAACCAAAACAAATAGACAGGTAGACTACACGATTAGCATTAGCGTCTCTTTATACTTAAGAAATTAAATGCATTGTTTTGAACCAGAGCTTTGTCAATGTTTATACTACTCGCAAACGAAATTATTCCAAAATAAACCTAACATATTTATCTAATTAAAAATCCAACTGATACAAGAAATTATTACAAAAGTTAATATTTATTCAGGCTTATATTTTATTTTATGTAAAAAAATATGTGCACACTTGCCAAAATTTAGTTCCTGATATTATCATAATGGGACTTAAAGTACACAACGCTCACATTCCTCTCTCGAAATCTCAATAAAGAATTTCTTCAGCTTTCACCAATTATCACATAGTTTCTCATGCTTATTAAGGGCCGCCCAAGCTTTGTACAAAATTTTATGCTTTTCGCGTTTTGTCGCCTGGATCGAAGAGTCAGTGGCTACGCTACGAGGTCACTAAAGTGCGAACGTCGCCCGTAGGAGCCGGGCCGGGTGGATATTTAAAAAAACACTCAAGGGAAATTTTGTGAGGCCCGAAACCTCAAGTTACCCGACCGTGATACTCAACTTACCCGACCATGATACTAAAGTTACCCGACTGAGGAGTTGTGAAAACCCGACTGGCGGTCGGGTAGAATGAGCCTCAAGTTACTCTACCAAGAGACCCGACCGTCTCACCACACCCCGGAATCATAATTTTTCTCAAATTTCAGGGGATTTTTATTCCACTTTACCCCAAATTGGCAATCGGGTAAAATGAGCCTCAAGTTACCCGACCATGAGACCCGACTGTCTCAACACTTCCCAAAACCATATTTTTTCTGAAAATTCAGGAGATTTTTGTTCTATTTCGCCCCAGTACTTAAACCCGGCATGAAATTGGGTTAATAGTACATACTTTGAAGGTCAGAAATTTTTGGCATCCCGACAGGTCTTTTAAGCATCCCGACTGAACTTTGAAGCATCATGGCTGATCTTTTAAGCATCATGACCAGGGAAAGAGTAAACGCATAAATGCATGAAAATGCATAATGCCACTTCTACATACCTCTTTCAACTGTATTTTGAAGGTGATGGGCAGACCTTTCGAAAAATATGTTTTTCGAAAATTATTATTTGC
>JAQIWN010001345.1:0-21327 GCA_034699025.1 Entomobrya cf. arborea Gr-Col-00668
TAAATTTAACACCAGAAAATATCTGCTTAGTTTTAATACTAAAAATGATAGTTTATTGTACAATGTAAGTGCAATTTTATAAAGTTAGTTGAATTTGTTTAATTGAACACAAACAGCAAAACAACATACACAAATCTATTATCTATCACCCATTTAGAATAATTTAATAAATGGTCAAGATATAATTTAAATTTTGTGATGATGGGCTAAGTCCCAAAACGTGATATATGCAATATAATAAAAAGTAATAATTTAAATTTGCAACGTTAGGTTTTTAATCATGTATCAAACTAAAACAAATCACCTATTATGAAGTCTGTGTTTATAAAGTAGTAGAAAGTATTATTTTAAATTGAAATTCTGAGTTAATTGCGTGTAAAGTTAAAGTCAAATATAATTAATTGCATTTTGTTTTTCTATGATTTTCTGTCAAAATAAATATGTGAAGAAAAGTCCACGCATGCAGTGGTTATATTTTTAAAAAAGTTTTTACAAAACGTTTTGAAATAAAACTAAAATCCTGCCTAAATATAATCCAAATGGATTATTAATTTCTATGCTTTTTTATAGATAGCATAAAAAATGTAATTATACAACTTAGGTGTTTGAAGTTGTGCCTTGAAACAGTTTTACAAAATTTCCATCCAGGCATACAGTAAAATATTCACGTCGTCTAATGATGTAATTCGTCGTCGATTGGGTTCAACTGATGTAAGTTTTGTGGGATTTCTGTTAAAAAAGAAATAAAATAGCAAAAAACAATATTTTAATTTTATGGAGGTTTAGTCCTGAGTGTTTTGGTTGCAAAATTTTACTTTAGTGTCTACCAACATTTTAAACAATGATTTTTATCACATGAATTTCTTTGTCCATAAATCTGATGCATTTTGGTCTCTCAAAACATAATGTTACTGCACACTTGTTCGGTAAATGGATTGGATCACATATAGTTAAATACCGTTTTTTACGAAAAAAAATTATGTGTTTATCATTAAAATAATTATCTTTTGAACTTTGTATGTGTGTAGGGCTAAATCAACTGACCAAAAACTCTATTACCACTCCTTTTTGTTCACTTTTTCTCTTTGTTGTCAAACTAGTAAAGTCTAGACGTATTAATATTTTACCTCTGGACGATAGTAAAATTTTCTTGGCTTGTGCAGATTTTTATTTAGTTGGTCTAACTAAATGTATAGAATACTCCAACACTTATCAATTACTTTACAATAAAAACAAAATTACCCGAGCTTATAGTTTTTCATTTATTTCCTGTCTTTATTCCAAGTCAACATTTGCATTGATTTGTTGCAGATGTTTCAGTAAGGGTTAATGGATCCTCATATATTACGTATATTTCTTATATATTTAAATTAGATTCTTTATAACGTTTCTTAAAATTATGAACGAGTTATTTATTTTATTCTGCGGGAGTAGGCATAAAGATATTGTGTATTTTATAGATATGCCAGCTGGTTTGATTCTCTACTTAACTTTTTTAGCAGTTAAATTCAAACGTGAGAATTTCTAAAGTAGCTCGTATAACTACTGGAAGCTATTGCGAAAAAGATATAAAATATTTTTCAGGTGGAAGACAAACTTCAGAAAATCAACAGGGAATGGCTATTAAGCCCAAAGGATCCGAACTAGAGCATGAAACAATGGTTGTTGTAAATTCTGTTTTTGAATTTATTTTTTGAAAACCTCCGCACCAAAATTCAGAGGGCGGGCGTTTGCTAGCTGGCAAAAGCGCTCTGTAGCAGATTCTAGATTTTTGCAACATGATTTAAAGCAGACGATTTCCTCTTGAGGGTTCAAAAGCTTTAGTTCCAAATAATTTTAAATGACATGAAAATTAAGTAAGCATATTAAAAACACAGTTTTTCTTCTTTTTCTTCTCCTCTAATTGGCGGTGGAGACTCCGCATATTATATGCGTACAAGAAAATGGTAGCAATAGTATTTCTGAAATGCTAGTAAACCAATTGGGCTGGGTGAAAATTTATAAAATCGATTCTGGCACAATAATGCTCGAGAAACTATTAAAAATGTTATTCCATGAATCTCGTTTTTCAAATATTCCCAGAATAATTTATTAAGTAATGTTGTACTAGCATTACTTTTTAAATATCTAGTAGCATTTCAAAGAAAAGCACAATCTATTACCTCTTATTCTGGGATATGCTCGGTTAAGTAAAGCTCATTGACATCTACATATATCTAAAAAGCCAATGAGCGTACGCCTCGTGTGCTAGGAGTATCTGCTTTCTGTTTTGGTGTACATGTTGTGTTTCCGCTTTTTTATGTTTTTTTGCCTGAATGCCTGCGTCTGCTCCTCCACTTTACCGCTGTAATAGAAATATTTTTGTGCTTGATTGCATGCAAAAATATAGCTGAATTTGAAGTACGTAAGAACACTTATCCTCAACAATATTTCTAACCCGTTTAGTTTTAGTTTACTACGAAGAAAAAACACCTTTTTCGGTTATCCCAGTAAAAAAATGTGTGGAAATAAAATAAAATCGAATAAATCATTGAGGAGAAAAGTAAGAAACTTGACTGTCCTTTTTGCACAATAAACATCGAAAAACTTTCAAATCTGATTGATTAACGAAGCTTTAAAACAATTTTCAATATTTTACTACTTGCATTATTTCTTTTATTAGTTATGCATGAATTTGTAAAGTTTACAACAAATACCGATATGTCTAGAAAATCAAATATTCTTTGTTCCTTCGAAATGTAACATAAAATGACTTGATATTTGACTGAAATGGTCAGATGTGGTTACTGTACTGAAAACGGTTGACAACAATTCACAAATAATATCAATTTAAATACTTGTTACCGTTTGATCAAGATATAAGTATTTAATTTATAAAACGGACTTTTTTGTTAACATTTCCTGATTAAAGCCTAAAATTAGTTATAATTTTTGACTTGAGCTCGCAACAGCACATGTGCAAGCTAGACACTGTTATTCATTAGTATTGCTACTTTTTATCTCATCCTCTTATAACATAAAATTTTGTTGAAGTTTATTGAGATTGTTCCTACATTTAGGCTCTGCTAGCTGAATGGGAAACAGCAGAGTTCCATAAAGAATGGCAGTATATGTTTGCATGAATATTATTTTCTCGAGCTCAGTTGAGTTGCGAAAGTGAAGCTGTCAAGTCTGTTTTCAAAACTCTTTCGCTGGATACCAAAAGGTGAAAAAAATGAAAGAACCTAGTTTACACTTATTGATAGTACCTTCACTGTTGAACGTATAGCTGCAGCGTTTGTACCAAAAACAGTTCAAGTTATAAAAGTTGCTAACTGAAATACTAAAGTGTTTTCGGTGTTTTACATGCCATAAATTCTTGGAAAATGTCGTTTTATAGGATGTTTTTTGTGTACCAATGAAAGTGAAATTCAATTAGTGATAGTCGATTTTCTAGAAGAATCTCAAGTTTTGTAAATAAAGACAAAGTTCCTGCAAATAAATAGTTTAAAACGTTTATTGGTGCATTAAAAAGAGAATGTTTTTCAAATATTGCTTATGATTTTTAGTAGATAAGTTTTACATATACGACATGAAATAATTTGTATCCAACTAGTGTTCTGTCTACGTTAAAAAACAAAGTAGTAACAGCTTTGGTGAAAACGTGAACGAGAATAACTGTAATGTGTATTATGGGCTTATAATTAAATAAAAGTGAAAGTAAGAGCACTTTGGTAAGAGAAATACAGTTGGTGGAACCTCCTTTGGACGTGGGATAGCGTCTCGGCAAAGAACACAGCTACCCTAGTAGAGAAAATGAACGTGGAAAAAGAACATATATTGTTTTAGTAATTTCACAAATGTGAGTAGCAACAACGTTTTATGTTATTATGCTGACTGGTGTGTTATACCTTATGCATACTGTAAAGAGTAGTAAATTGTGTAAAAACAGACAGTGCAATACTTAAATTAGTTTTAAATCTGTCAGAAAACGTATTAGTTGGTTAATATCAAATTCGAAACTTCAGAACCTCTAATTGTTATTATCTAAAGTGACTGAGTACATTTATTTTGTTCAATGAATTGTTATATAATATGTAAGTAAGTAGTATGTTATATGTAATATTCTAGGATGACATTCATTTTTCCTGTCGTTAAACGAACGGTTGTTTTAGACATTTTCAGAACACGTATAATAACTCAATTGCTTAAAAGAAATGTAATTTGGCACAAAAAGTGAACTGAAATCTAAACAAGCAAAGTTATTTAGCATTTCAAGGCAAGATGGTTTAAATATTAATTTCAATTTGTAGCGATTCAGTTTTTGTTTATTTCAGGTTTTCATAGATTTTCAATTGAAACATTGCATTGAACATTAAGACCTTCAAACTTGCTCCAATGGCTACCGAGGATTTTAATAAGAAGGGCATGGATGAGGTTCCAGAAGTCAAAGAAAGTGTTAATAATTTGGAAAGTGGAGTAAATATGAACAAGCAGGAGTCCGAATCCAAACAAGAGCCCAATTCGGAAGAAATTCCAAAGAAACGTGTCAGGTTTTCTGATACTGGTGCAAAAATTCCAAAACAATCTAGCAGTAAAATGAAACCGAAGGTCACTAAAACTAACGAATCAACGATTATTGGGGACAAGGAAGTCTCCAATTTGAATGCAGAGATCGTTCTGGCGAGAAACGAGGTCAACAAATCGGTAAATAAGCTTCAAATCAAATACGAGGAGCTGCTACAACGCATTTTAAAGCAGAGAGAATTAGAATGGGTAACTAAATTCTATTTAAATAAATTCGTAAAATAAAACTATGTTACACTATTGCAAAATTTGTTGTCTTTTATTTGTCGTTTGTTTATTGTCACTGATTTTTACAGGCTGCGGAAAAAAAAGTTTTGGAGAAAAAAATCTCAGATGAGATTGAAGAGCAAGAATGTTTCAGAAAGGAAATCTCGATGAAGGGTATGGAGTTCGAGTGCTTAACAAATAAACTTTTGAATGCAAATAATCTTTTAAGGGAAAATGGGACTTTTGCTAATGACGCTGTTGATGTCGCCAAGAAACTGGTAACTAATGGTAGAAAAATTTCAAATCCCATTTTAGACCACCTTGAAGATTTTGGAAAAGGTTTAACGCATGACGAAATCAAGTAAAAATTAGGCCATGTTTACTGATTTAAAAAAATATTCCATGGAAACGAAACCTACAAAACAAAACCTGCGTGGTTTAATTTTAAGGATCAGAACAAATAAATTAATGGTATTTGATGTAACCATGTAAAAGAAATATACCCTAAATACAAAACTTTTAATTGTCTATATAAATAGATATCACAGCAACAAATAGCTGAAATGAAAGAAAATTACAAATGAATAACCAACCCAAACTTCACCACAGAACTGCAAACCTAACTTGATACACATTTCATAATATATTCCGACAGATTAGGACTATTCAAATAGTTTATTTAAGGGGTAAATATAACGTGTTAGATTAAACAATAACAAGACTTACATAACATCTAAAAAATATAGTAGCCAAGCTTGTAACAAAAATACCCCAGTGTTTTTATTAACTTTTAGGGTAGCTTTTATGAAAATGTTGAACTTGTTTTATAAAAGTACTTCAAACAGTCTAAATGTTAATTAAAAATATCCTGTAATTTCATCAGAAATGTTTTGATTAAGCCCTACGTTCTACTATCTCGAAACTTGAATTTAATTGAATTTATTTTTTATCCGGTGTTACAAGCTGTAAAATATATACATAAATTACAACGTTTCAGTCAATACAGTCTGTTATTGTAACAATAACACTCTACAGTAAGATGTTGATAACTGTCCGGTGTTCCATAAAGAATAGACATCATATACTTGCCGACTGAAACGTCTGATTTCGCCTTAGCAAATAGAAGTAATTTTTTTTATTCTCCGGTATTATGTCTATATCGATTTGATTTGTACTGTAAAACATGGGTAAAATTATGCAAACATGAGATCATTGGGATTTGCTTTATTGTGTCTCTACATTTGCTCTTTACAATCCTGTTCATGCATGAATATTTTTTAATGATGCCATATTTAATTCCACAAACAATAAGCATACCTCGTTAAACGTACCGATTTTAATTCAAAAGTTAATATAATTAGACTCAGTTTTAAACTTCTGTTAATGTCTAAACTTTCAGTTCAGTAGGTGCTGAACTATAGTTTTTTGGTATTACTCCAGGATCGAATTGTACAAAATACTCAAAAAAGCGTCTTGTAAACCTTTCTGGAGAAAATCGTAGCAAATGTTATAAATTCAAAGTCATACTAGTAATTATATCTGGAGATAAATATATAATTAAATGATGAAAATACGTATGTCAAATCTAATTAAAAAACCTATTTATTGTAATTTACTAATATTTGCCATAGATTCGCAATAATCAAAAATTAAGTATTTAAATAATCTTTTCAAAATGGATTCAAAATGTTAATTCTGTTATCAGTAAGTAATTCTTTAAATTCATGTGGTACTGGTGGTTATTAAAATGAAAGAGGAAGTTTAATAAACAAATATCCCTATAACATTGTGTAGTATGTGATGTGTACTTTTCCATCTTCTCGTAGCCTTAAAAGTATAGCATGGTTTATTGTCCCTTACTTCATGCTCTGCTTCGTTAGTTAATTAAAGTTCATTGACTTGACGCTTTCCCCGCAGCCAATGAGCATACGCCAAGTGTACCGAATTGCTCCGGTTTGTTCGCTACGTAAAGTGTTTTTATCGTATGTCCTTTCAGTGTTGTAAAAAAAGGACATAAAGCACCTAGTATAATACTGTTCGAGCTTATTTTCTGCCACGTATCATATATTTTTTGGTTTATTTGCAAAGTTTTTCACAAATCATAATCTGTGTGGTCTTTAGTTTCGTTTGAACTATTTATCAATAGACATTTATTTACCAATGAAAAACTTTCAAACATAAAGTGTAGAGGAGAAAGCAGTTGTATATTTATGTTCGGATGCATCAAAAATGAACTATATAAACAGAAGAGTAAAAGTTGAACAAGCTCAGTTGGATCACAGCAGTGAAGATGACAAGTCTTGCAGTGCAATAAGTGTAGCGTGACTTTAAGGCGATTAAGCATGTTAAAAGACAGCTAAACGCCCCGTGAAAGTACCAAAGTGCTGGAAATGTACACGGATTTACCAAAAAAGGTAAAGTAGTAAATGCAGGTTGGTATCTCATCTTTTCTGTATATATTAGTACTGGTCTAACTGAGGTTGATAATTTAAGAAAAACTGACGTTCGAATAGATTTGCTTTTTCGTCGTAAGCTTTCGGCCGTTTTCTTAGTACCATTAGGCAAAGTAGAATCAAATTACGGGCAGTTGATTACTGTTTACAATATTTATTCAAGTTTTATGCCTAGACTGGTATAGCATGGAAAATAGTGCTTGATAGAGAAAAGAGAGAGATATAATTTGTGACGTTTTTTTAGTTACTAGGGGCCTTTACTAAAAAAAGATTCTCATTTGATCATTCACATTTCCTCACAAGATTTCCAATGTATTTTGCTATTTACGCTTGTCAGTTGTCGATTTAAAAATTCGGAAATGGGAAAATGGGATTTTGTAATGAAGAAATGAACATTTAAGAAAACGCTTTGTTATGAAACGCCAAAGGGATTTTATTTTAATGGATAAGAGTTTGAATGTTAATTTCTGATTGAAAGTTAGATTTCGTATCGACTTTATTAATTAAATAGCTTTTTTCTTATTTGCTTTCCATACTGTGTAGAAACCAGAGTGCGATATTACCCGGGCAAAATTGATAAAACTCAACCCACGTGGGTAAAATGGGTTTAATGGGTGAAATTAAAAAACCCATAAAATTTAAATATTACCGCCAATATATACACTCTATGGTATACATATGTGGTATGTTATAAATAAAACCCATTTTACCCATTTCTGCTGAGAGTGTGCTGGGTATGGGTTTTACCCAGGGTTTTATGGGTTTTTTAATTTACCCATTTAACCCAAGGCACACTCTGGTAGAAACCGATGCAATATAGTATTTTTTCTAGAAAATTTTAATGCGTCACTCAAGCCCTCATTTGTTGTTCTATCTACATATTATTTTGTGTTTAACCTCGCGTAACCATAAAAAGTAAATTGAGCAAAGCTAACATTTTAGAAAAGAGGTGATGCAATACTTAATAAGATCATCGAAGCGCGTGAAATGGCATAAAATACTAATTAAAAGAGATTTGACGTTGTATCATTACATCATTACATTGCACTCATGCTTACGTATCTCATAAAACTTTTGTTTACTGATTAGGTAGTTGATAAATCGGGGCAGTCAAAAATATCACTCGATAGATATCTCATTTTAAAGTAAAGCATGTCAAAAAAAATAAGAATAGAATTTAACCTTTCAGTTCTTTCTTGAAAGTAGCAAGTACGTTTGTAAAAAAATTTACGGAAGCCTTTATGATTCTTTTTTTTTGTTTAGAATAGTCTTCAGAAATACAAGATCGTTGAAAAATATAATTTTTTACTTTCATTTCCCATTGGTATTGTATTTGTACTTTCGTTTCAATGTCGCCCAACAAAAAAAAATTGGAATTTATTTCTTCATTCAAAAATCATGTATAGTCTCAGATTTTATATTGGATGCATGAATATTTTCTGACTTTATTAACATTTAATAATATAAATCAATATTTATATGAATGCAAAGTGTAAATAAAACTTTCCTGTTTTTCCTTACAGCTATCAATCACGTGCTATTTTTCTTGACTATTATTGTATTTAACATATTTACAGTTTAAGATTTCAATTTCATTTCAGAAATGGCAAACATTCAAAATTTGCATTTAATGCATGTAGTAAATTCGACTTTTTTATTTGTTTTGTAGATTACGAAATATTAGAATACGAACTAAATTTGCAGCTTGAATACCTTGTTGGTTGGAAAGTTGCTCGGAAAAGGGATTGGATCTGGATCTCAATCAGCTGCAAAAATGGAAGAAACTTCACAAAAACAAACACATACTTCTGATTCTAGTATTCAAAGCCAGTCTAGTACTGACATGAAATTGAATGACTCACAGTCAACCAGTTTAATGGAGAAATCAGTCATAAGCGATTGTGCGCAATCCTTCAGCAGAATAGCAGGAAACATTCTTGCGAGAAAAGAAGTGGATAACTCGCTGAATCGATTTCAAGCCAAATATACGGAGTTGATACAAAGTATTCTAAAGCAGAAAGAAGCAGAACGGGTAAGTGATTTTCAGCATTAGTACATGCAATTATGGTTTCCGATTGTATACTTTATGTAAACTTCCTACAGGATGCGGAGAAAAAAAGTTTGGAAAAGAAACTTATGGATGAGGTTGCACAGAGTGAAAGTTTGAGGGCGGCACTGTCAGATACGGATGCAAGGATCGAAAGTGTAAAGACGAAACTCTCAGACGCAAATAATCTTTTGTCGGAAACTTGGACTTCTACAAATAGTCTAATTAACACTGCAGACAAGTTGGAAACTGATGGCGAGAAATTATCAAAAAAGATTCGGATTCATCTCTCAGACTGCGACTAGGCTTCGACTTATTATAACAATCAGCTAAATTCTATTTAAATATTAACTATTGATGTAATAATTTATGTGGTCATGACCTGATGCACAGATTTTGAATTATATTTGCGTAGGTCTTTCACCTTTAATTTTATTGGCATAGTATTTTTTATGTGATTCTTTCCAAAATTTAAAAACAAAATAATTTACTGAATTTGAGATTACTAACTCTAAGTTGATTGTGTTTTAAAATAAAAGACCAATTTGCAATAATTTCGCTTTAACTAATTTCCGCGCGACAACAAGCCGATGTAAACGCCAAATAATTGATGATTTTTTATCAAATTGAAAGAAAAGTTTTATAAATAGCCTTCGTTACTCAATGAAACAGTAGCTCTTGTAGAATTTAGTTTTTACTTATTTAAGAATAAAACGATCTCTTTTAAAACGATTTAGTGGGTAAAATATTTAACCAAAATTGTGTCCATCATTCAAATATTTTTCATATATCCAATTATTTGCTTTAAAAATTAATTTTACTAGTTCTCTTGATTTCCAATCCAACAGCTACAATTTCCAGTGGCAGCGACAAATGCGGGTCAGTTTTTTCGATGCATCTTGATTAATGCAAGGAATACAAAATAAGCTAACTGCGAAGTTTGATGCAGTTTTCGTAATTTTATGATTTAAATGTCCACCATATTATTAGATTTAAAGTTAAATAGTTAGATGATCGAATTGTAAAGGATTTTTTTCTTAATTTTCACTTGTTACTTTAACACACCATTTAGTTGATTCAATTTTTTTTCGTTTTATTCTGTTTTTGTGATAGAAATCATACTTAATAACTAAATATTATTGTCTTTACTCCCCATTACTTTAACCAGCTTCTGATATAAATTCATGTTTAACATTTTTGGGATTTATTTACCTTAAGTATGTATGCATATGTAAATAAACTGGTTGACCATGCTGAACCAAGAATTTTTCAAGTAGTCCTAGTGATCTCTTTTAGCACGGGCCACCTGAAATAGCCCGGGTGGCCATGCTGAGCCAGTGTTTTCAAATTAGACCGACTGTTCAAGTCTAAGCTGATTGCCAACAAAGAAACTATTTCAACAAGAAAATCTAATTTTGCATACGTGTTTTTAATGTTTCGAATACACTCAGAAATGATACGACTACTTCTTAAAATACGATCACAAAAAATGAGAGTGTGTAAAAATGCTGTCATCTGATTGTCGTAACTAGTAGATAAATTAGTTTTGGAATTTTGTTTGGGATTCCATAAATACTATACTCTCGTAGCATCCTCTAAACTGATTTGCCAGTTGGGTAATTACAATAAATGAAAAGATGGTAATGAAATCGAATGAACACAGTTAACAGTTGGTTATTATTATTTTTAAATCGATTTATGAGTTTATAGTAGGCATTTTTATTCTTACTAATTTTCGTACCTTGCTTAAATTGCAAGGATGGGATTGATATTTTTAATGGTGTTTTTAAAATAAGCTTGTACAATGTCTCCAATAATGTACAATATACATGTATGTATGTATTTATTATTGTGCGTTAGAGTACGAATTGTGTAGCTTGCGAAGAAATTTATAATCGAAGTTTTCATGTCGACAACTGTTGTATTAAGATATGTGTCGGAATTTTTATTGTAAAATATACTCATACTGAAAAGCCGTAGAACCAAAAAATGCCTTTAGTTCGTGTGAATGCATTAATAAATACGCACAAAATAAATTTTAGTAAAACATTGAAGCAATTTAGCCTAGCCGTACAAAACGCTTTAGTTATTCATAGTATCATCTTAATTGCATTTCTCACTGTCAAACTATTACCAAATTTAAGCAACTATAAGAGCTCGTATGAAGTATCCGTTATCAAATATATGGATTCCAAATACCGCAGAAAATATGGGATAAGTATCAAAATAAAAAGCATCAATACGATTCAATTACTTTTAAGATGACAGGCATACTTGAGTAAATACTGAAAACTTTAATTTGTTAAAAGTCCTAGTTGAACATTTCACCAAAGTTTATAGTTTTTTTATGTATAGAATGCGACTATATCGTCAGAAGTATGTATGTAGTTCTATACTATAGACAAAATTATCGAAACACATCTATCAATTTATATTTAATAGCTTATAACTCATGTCTGAACTTTTCATTTTGTTCAAAACGAAATGAGTAAACCTATAAAATAATACAAAATAGTATTAAAAATTTAAGCAGTGAATTCCAGTGAAGTATACTAATTAAGAGTTCTATATTTGTTTTGTACTGCTCTAGATAACAAACCTTTAAATTGTAATCTAAATTATAAAAATGTTAATAAATGCAATGTCATTCAAGATGTTTTAGTACTATCAATGTAACTAACTCATGTGCTTTAAACGTACGTATTTTTCATTCATAGAAATCTTAATTTTAACGTGAGGAAAAACACACTATGAAGTATCAAACATTTTTGTTAAATTCCACGTTCCATCTTTTAAAGTGTGGCACGTTCTTTTGGGCGCTTGCCTAAGACAATGAACATGCATGGACACACTAAATATGTGGTATATTTTATCACTCGACTGAACAAGCATGATCTAACAAATGTATAGAAAAAATGTATTTTCTTGAATACATTATTTTAGTCTCAGTCTGTCGATACATTTCTACGAACTTTTAGAATCCAATTAGTAAGTTTACCAAGAAAAAATTGGGAAGTATTGTCAATTATGCACTTATGAAAGCTTGTGGTGTTATGTACCTAAAAACCTGAATTCCATTGAACATGCTTTTCACTTATTACTTCGCAAAGTATTAAGTTAACTTGCCTATGATATTGCTAAGTAGATTAAGTACTTGAATATGCACCGGACTGTCTGTTCTCAGATACACAATGGGCCGAAAGCTGCTGCAGAAAAATACTACGTAGTTAGGATTATATTTTGCTACCACGGATCCTAAAGTCTCAGACTGGTAGATTATTTGACGTAATAGAACATGTAGTTAGCAAACTTTAAAATATTCAACAAAGCTAAGTCAGTCGAGATGAAACGAACGACTAATTGAGATTTTACACACGATGAAACAGATAGGCTGTGGAATTGTAATGATACTTTTTTCTAACATTTTTAATTCAAGAAATTCGTAAAAAAGTAAACAATTTTTTGGGACAGAATTATCTTATTTTACATTAAGACACGTTTAGATATTCTTAAATTTTTGGCTAAACTTATTATTTTTCACAAATACCAGAAGAGACAAGAGCATGCATACCATATTCACTGCCCAATATTTGAGTCTTTGGTTTTTGGTCTAGGGTATTTATTATGGACTCCCATGCACTATTGATTCATTAAATAATTGGATGCATGGTATAAAGTCATGTGTACAGATTATATACCTATACAAATGCATTTAAATGATAATTTTTTCTGTAATTAGAAAAATACGTTCTAGGATTGCCTGAATATGTATTAAGTCCATTACAAAATTAACTCGCCATTTCATTAGTAAATTTAGGACCTTAGCATATTTTATCTTTTTGTAAATTTCCACTCTTAGTCGTACTAAATGTTTACAATAGACATTCAAAAGGACTTATCTTGTACAGAATTAAATATACAAAATAGTGTGTTTGTACGAAGCAATACATTTGTAAGCCTCAGAAATATTGACGATACAATACGATACATACCCTACTTTTCAAGTATTCTTTACTACAATAAAATATACAGGGAAACTCATTGCTGTCAACAACATCTTGTATACGTGGGGAGAATTTTTAATCTTTTCGAAAAACTCGCTTAATCTGAGTTTTGCTAGGAAATGCATATATTTAAAAATTCGAAGAAAATAAGCTACGAATGCAGAGCAATAAGCCTGTAAAAAACTAATAATGCCGCTTATATCTACCTAAAATTGTGTACTAACCATTTATTTTTAAGTAATGCTGTCTCACTATCATAACTGGAATATGTGTAGATACAAAACACAAATTGTGCTTGTCATGCTATGCATGCACAGCAGCTAGACAGAAAACCTAAACAGTAAACGTCTTATTTTTTACATCTGCACATCTGGTGTGAATAGAAAATGCCTTTTAGGATGCTCAAGAAGGTGTTATAAAAGACTGATTGAGACATTGAGTGAAACTTAAAAATAAAACTTTGCTTCTGTGGCTAATTTGGCACTACACAATCAATTTAACGTGTTTTTGGTCTTTTTCATTTTATTACCCCAGTAGTTTTTAATATTTGATTTTTACTAAAGGAAAGGAGAATTTTTGAGAAAAAGTAGTTTTAGTGAGGGGGAAACACACTGTGAAACAATAGAAGAATATAAAAAAACGAACAACAACCGAGGGTGAGTACTTAGAAAGATTTAATGGTATTTATGTTTACATGAACCACATAATATTTATTGATTGATGATTCACTGAAACTCAAGTTTATATTCGAAAGAGAAATCTATAAATATCTTTGTATTTAGTAAAGCTCTAAATTTTATATCTTGCATTACTTGTAATGATATTTTGTAAACCTTTTACGTTTATATTTATAATATTATTTAATTACAATAACATTTTTATGATTTACTTACAGTGTACTTGAGTGCCCGTTTCTTGTTGTAGGGGTTATTAAAGATCATGTAATTTATGCAGTTTAAACAATTTATATTTTATGTTGTAATAAACTTTAAAACCTTTAAATCACAAAAAAAACACATACGCTATCTACGTAAACAAAATGATTATCTCTGCTGAACAAAAAAAATACCACTAAAATATTTTTCCATTGATAAAGCTGTGCTGACATTATTTGATGAGTGTCAATGTTTTAATTCAAACTAATTGCACTTACCAAAATTAAAACAACTTTTTCAGTATAACAATTTCTGAACTTGTTGCTCATCGTTATGTATATAATTTCATTCAAAAATAAAAAAGTCCGCTTCCACACTTGATTTTTTTTCTTCATAAACTGATCTTGGCTACATCGGTTAATTCTTTGTATTTTTTGCCTACAATTGTTTCAAAAAGAATGTAAAGTAAGTCCTATTGTGTATACATCAGCTTAATGATCACTTCAGTAACCAACAAGGAATTAAAAAGATACTTGAGTGAAGCATCATTCTTATAGAAAACTCTAAAGGTTTCGTTATTAATTAAGTTCAAACAAAATTAATGCATAAAATAATATTAATTAACTCTAACTATTACATTAAAGAACAATTCGGTAGTTAATGGGTTTTAAATTGCATTCAAATTTTGCATTTTCATCAAAAACAAGCTTGTTTATTTTCAACACGATTATATTTCGAATGCAAAAATGTAGGTAAAAAAGCTAGCACAATGTCGTATGTACTATTAGTTGCGGATTCACAACACAAATACAGGGTTTGGAGAAAGTGACAAAAACAAATATACTAAAAACCTATTTACGCATGGTCCTTACATAAGAGTTTAATTATTCATATTTGCTAGTGAAATAAATTCAAATCGATGATACTCAGATTGCCTCTAGGAATAAGAAGTAATTGGCAACTTCGTAAACACACATTTTTGACATTACAGTGGACAAACAATCAATTTCCGAGTAAAGTGTAACAACAAATTTTAAACGCTGAGCAAAATGTACGCGGTGAGTGAATAGTATGCCTGCGGCAGGTTTTTTCATTTGCCACGTATGATAATAACATTTGAAAAATAAATGGAAATGGTATACGTCGTTAGACATTTTTATTTGGTACAATTTGAACGTATCCAGTTTGAGTTAAAGTATCCAGTTATACAACTAAACTTGCCTTACAGGACAAGAACTACCTTTTTATCAGTATATAGTAATTCTGCAATAAGTTAAGTAGCATATTCCGACTTAAACATATGACCAATTTCCGAATTGAAAACCATCAGATCAAATGGGTTATGTTTTACGGTTAAAAAACCTTTATACGTTTTTCATGTTGAAGGGCACACTGTCTATTTCCAAAATTCCTTGTTCCAAAAATGTTTTTGTCAATTGTACCCGTAATTCGAAATGAAAAAAAAAATAAACTAGCCTTCAGGAATTGAGAATATGTATAAGTTGGTACAAATAATTGAGTGAGGCTAACATATTCCATGTACATTGCTATAAAAAGAGAAGTTTATCTGAGGTTGTTGATTCGGGTGCATGGAAAATGTCAGAATTCCGACTTGTGCTTGTGCTTGTTGTCGAAAACCATTAGTAGAATTATTCTTGTCGAATGAATTATGCTAGTCTAAAACCGTTTAGTCGAATGACCTTGTAGTCGAGTGATCTAATAGTCGAATGAACTTTTTGTCGAATTATAGAACGTATTGAGGTGTAACTTGACGTAATTAAATCACAGTTTGGATTTTCTGTGGTTATCCGAAGTTCGAGATGTGCTTGTATTTCGCATTTATATGGGAATTGGTAATTTATGGATGAACCAACATTGTAGAAAACTGACAAATTGTGTTTTAACTAATAATGATATGTAAATCTTTATTGAGACGATGGTTAGTTAACAAGACCGACACAGCTAGGAATTGAAAAAAAGGTTTTAGCTGATTTAAAAGGTTACTTCTGATATATGTCCATGAAAGAGTATGAATCCGCCAAGAATGATAGAAAGCATTGAGAAATATCAATAAAAATGGCGTAGTAAAACTGACTGGTATTAAAATATTAAGCTCCGCCCATAAAGCTTCCTTCCGTATAAAGTTACAGTCACAAACGATGGCCATCCAAAATGATGGCGCGTGAGAACTAAGACTTATAATTCATGAATTAGTATAACTTGTAATGTCTGTAATTTCGATCATCATCCAGTTGGGAAACAAAGTTCGGCAACAACTTGTTCGACAAATAGCTTTCTACTATTGGTTTCATTCGGTAAGATTCTTTTCGACTAGTAGTTTTCGACAAGTGGCCCAAATACTAGACGGCTTTCTGACATTTTCCACAGACCCGTTGATTCAATTGGGTTAGGGACTGCTTTGGTTTGTTTGTCTTGAGAAACCGTCTGTATGTATTTGTCGTTTAGTCTGAGGCTAGCAAAATTAATTACATCAACAAAATATTCGCACCAGTTCTTAAATAAATACGTGTAAGAGGATGACGGTTTAGAGTGGGATAAAAACAAAAATCAAGCTGAAACTATTTGATGAAGAAATAAAATGTGAACTACCAAAACATTGCAATCGTAAAGCTGAAAACAAGACAGTTCAGATCTCTGTGAGTCATTTTTAAGAGGAAATCTTTCTCTTTGATAGTTATTCAACTGTACTGTTCATCCAGTTTTTGGCTTTTGAGATTTGTAAATGCAAGTCAAAGTTTGCAAATTAAGAGTGAGGCAAAGAAAACCACCAGGAGAGCTTTGAAAGACAGGTTGGATAGCAATAAGCAATGGTGGTGGATTGAACGTGTGATATAATTTATTAAAATATCATCATTTACTCGATTCTTTGTAATAAGAGTATTCTTTTAGCACCGGATATGATATGTTTATTTACGAATGCTTATTTCCTGTGCGTTTGTTTGCAAGAAAATATTCCATATGTTTTTGGTCGAAATAAAACAAATTATTGCTTTCCCGACCTGAAAGGGTAATCAAATCAAGTTTGATCATTTTACTTTCATATTTTTCCCTTAGAATCAGCAGTGATGCATACCCGGTTGTGTCAAACTTCTAATTTCTATCTCTACCCCCATAATAACCACTTTTCTTCCCGATTTCTTTACTTCTATGTATATATTTTGAAGCAAATACTTATAACGCCTGTTTGATTTTTTTGTTGAACAAATTGTGCTGCTCTGTAATTTTGTTCGAATTTTTGAAATAATTATGAAAAACCTTAAGTCATACGATCGATAGAATGGAAATTGTCAGTGATGTGTATTTTGTAAACAAAT
This sequence comes from Entomobrya cf. arborea Gr-Col-00668, assembly GCA_034699025.1. Classification (NCBI taxonomy): domain Eukaryota; kingdom Metazoa; phylum Arthropoda; class Collembola; order Entomobryomorpha; family Entomobryidae; genus Entomobrya; species Entomobrya cf. arborea Gr-Col-00668. The sequence continues at coordinate 17,488 of JAQIWN010001345.1, forward strand.
TAAAATATTTGCATGTATGTGTATGACAATTAAATATTGGAGCCGGACAATTACTGAAAGTTAATAAAGTTTGAAAACATAAATGGAAAGCTTGCTCAAACAGTTAATGTGATAAATATTCATCATAGATGAAAATATAAAATACAAAGAACGAAATGGAGAAAATTATTTGCTTAAAACGAAAACAAGTGATGCAAAATGAAAAATCCGGTATGCAAAACAGTTATTACATATAATTCTATTTTGACTGCCTACTGGTATAATTTTATTTTCATCATGTTTCGGTAGCCCCGAGAAATAAACAGTAATTGACAATTTCGTATGAGCAAATTGTTTTACTAGGGTCTAAATTGAGGATATCCCCCCGACAATATATAAACATAACATGGAAACGTAGTGCTGTTTTTTTTTCAATTTATCAACTTCCTATCTAAAAACGAACTTACATCTTTTTTGTGGAAACAGCCACAATCAACTTACTTGTTAATAACTGAAGTTTTTATTAGACCTAAATCTCACCTAAATCCCTCAATAAACACCCAAGAAATTTCCAATCGAAGATAAATATTTTTTAACATGTGAAGTAAATGAGTGTTCAACTGTAGATAAAAAAACATTGATGTGTAGCCTTAGCACAAGTGAACATTTTCAGCTATCATTGGGGCGTAAACCAAAAGAGGGAAAGAAATCAGTAAGAGAAGGGTGTTAAAGCTAACAGCATGCGATGCATGGATATACAAAGGGTGGAGCATATTCTATTAAAATGCAAATTTCCAATTTGGATAGGTCATTATGAATCGTGATTATATTTTCGTATTCGTAATTTTCCTAGACTGGATGCTGCATTGGTGCGTTTCATTATGAAATACGATATTGTGTAGACCTTATCATTTTCTCAGAATGATTAATAATTGAAAAATGAAATTTAATACTTTATGGCACATTATAAGTGGGCCGATCGATCAGTTCAATTGGTTCCCTTAACCAACACTCATTAAACCTATTATGTAGCATAAATTTTATTTGAACCACATTCTATTATCAGAGCAGAATTTTTTTACTTATCGGTTTTTTATGGATTGTGTCTTTTTTCTTGGTCCGTGATTATGTACAGTATTAGTGTTTACATTAGGCATTTATGTTGCTACGTTTCCTGAAAATTACTTAATTCTTTGTAATTAAAATATTTTTAGGTGGAGAACGCAAGTCAAGACATAGGTTTCTTTCTTTAAACCTTTTTAATCTCATAAAAGTTTAAATAAACGTTTACGTTTAACACCTTCTAGTCAATTAGACGAAAAATTATACTTTACTTTTGTCAAGCATGATTTTAGTTTTTTGTCAATCAAATGACACGATTAAGAGCACTATTGTGTAGTCGGTGAATGAAATGGCGAGCTGCAGATTTTTGTCCGCCTTTTTGTAAAAAGTCTTTGTCAATCATTTCATTTTTGTTACTGCATTCTGTAAATTATATTAAGAGTTTATCATAAAATAAAAAATATTTTAGTGGTAGCTTATATACCGATACATTTGTAACACGTATTTTTCGTATTTTTATTCAATGATATTTAGACCATTAACACAAAAATGTAAATTACATTTAATAAATATAATTGTTTGTATATATTTCATAAGAGAAAGTTTATTCACAATTATTCCTAGGTCCCTTAGTTTATCAATGATAAATTTCCTATTGATTTCCTTGGATTTTTTTCTATAGAACAATAATTTTCAAACTAATGTGATAATTACTTTGTTATTTGCAAATTGGTTGACGAGAAATGGAAATGATAGGTGAAAGGCTGCATAGCAGGTAAGCGGATTCCTGCAAGCAGCAGCAGCAGGTTGCTAGTTTACATTGCTTGTATCATGAATCATCTATCTTTTTTTGATCTATTGCTTCTCTGGAAGCCTCCGAATGAGGGTAGCAAAACAGATAGTCCCAATGAGGGAAAGCAGATACGTAGGAAAAAATTCGTTGAAGCAAGCAGTATATGTAACCATGACGTTTTGTTTCTGAAGCTCAGTTGAATCATAGAAGTGAAACGAAGAAGTTGTCAAATGCTGTTTGAGATCAGTCTTTACTTTTTCAACTTTCACAACATATTTCATCGTCATAACACATCCCAGAATACTAAATTTTTTTGGGAAAGCACAACCACATAGGATTGTTATATTAGAGAAAGAACCAATATATCTCCTTTCGTGCACTAGTGTTACGGAGGTTGTCACATGTTACATTTTTCGTAAAAAACGTTTCTTCTTGTCATCTCATTTGAAATGTATTCATATTATTAACAGAGAAGTGACTAAAGATTCATTCCATAAATACGTTTTCTTCAAAAAGAACTGATTAGGGTAAAAATAAAGTGAAGTGTGAAAAAATACGAATAAATAAAAAAAGCGGAAGAAGGTATTAGATCAAAAATTTAGGGCAAAGCTGAATATTTTTTTTCATTTACCCATTTTAAAAGAAAACCTTTCCCCTGTGGGTAAAGAAGTTAAGCACATTTGCTATACATACTTATAAAAACGTGTGGTGTTCATCTGACCATATAAATACAACAATTTGCACTTTAAATCTTTATAAAAAAAAACTTCACAAATTGAAGAACACTCGAGTGTAAATAACAACAAGGACCTAATAGGGTTGAAATAAAAAAACAACACACAATTCGTAAGGGTAACTGTTTTATTAAAATTTATATTAACGTCCGAATAAAACATTCTAACATTATTTTTTATGATTTGTATTATTACATATTATGATTTGTAAACCATGAAATCATGAAAGCACAAAATATTTAATGGGATTTGCATATACGAACATCTTAATAAATATAATATCTAGGGGTAGCAAAAAGATCAAATATTATTGTAGGAAATTTCATTCATGTATCCGAATTCGAAAACTTTTTTTGAGCTATTTGGAAGAACAAAAATTTAATTTCAATGTTGTTATTCTTATTCATATTAAATCTGTGTTGATGAGAGTTTACATTTATTTAAACATAACAATTGTAGACAGCAATTTGTGGTATAGTGCGATTTGTCTTTGAAAAATAGAGATGAGCAAAGTAAAATAAATGGAAGGAATACTTGAATACTGTATGATGATCTGTGCTGCAAATCTTGCAGATTAAATTGCTTCATAATAAGCTGTACTAGACTAGTCATACAAAGTAAACACTGATTGGTTATTTCCCTTTTTCTATATTTTATAATTTGTATTTTCCACAGTCTTTTGCTTTTGAGGAATCGTTTTCTTACAAAAACTAAAATAGTTTTCCTGAATTACATGTATTTTGTGTCATGTTAACATTTTACTTCGTCGTCTACTGAGTTGTGTACATCGTCAAGGGAGCGAATTTTCTTACTTCTTCCATTTTACAAATAACGAATTATCGTTTCCATTTCCAGAACAATGTTTCTTTTAACTATTCGTACACGTTTTCATTTTCAATATTACATGCAAATTTTCTTCTACAAGTACAAATAACAGCTTGGCACCGCTAATCCTATACACTTTCGTTTAAAAAATTCTGTTAAATTTAACGAATTTACTTTGGTGTAAATGAATTGTTTTAAAAAAACAAGATGACTGACTAAAACTAAAACTATTTTTCAGAGTATTATATTTTGACTATTGAACTAAAGAATAACAAAATAAAAAGCAAGGGAATTATTGTAATCTATGTAATTTTTAGATTAGATATCTATTTAAATTGATTCGTTTTATGTTTAATTTAGGTTTTTGAAAGCAAAAATCTTGTATCTAGATTTGAAATCTTGCTAGAGATTCAGTACAGTATATTTTTGTGGTTCATATATTCAATA
>JAQIWN010001346.1:0-21323 GCA_034699025.1 Entomobrya cf. arborea Gr-Col-00668
TTTAGAATATTTCGCACCTTTCTGTTATACTAATTTGTTTAGACTATTTATATTTAGAATAATTCGCACTTAGAAGAGTTTAATTAGAATAACTTTGATAGACCCACATGCTGCATCTCTGCATCTACCCTGGATATCTGGACGTCATGGTTGAAATAACAGATTACAGTTTGATTCATCATTAATTACTATTTTTTTAAATTTCTCTCAATATTTTACTCTTGTTACTAATTTCCTTTACCTCTCTACTGCATACTTTTTTTTACAAATTATACATAATTCTTGATGCTGTGAGAAAATTATGTAGAAGCCCAGACTACTCCATTTAAATGAAGTAAATTTGTACAGTTGATTACATAGTTTTGTAAGATAGTTACAGATTATAAAAAAATGGGAAATCTTTTTATGTATTTTTACTCAATGGCTTTATAGAAACTAGAAACTAGAAACGCAACTATTTAGTTCATGAAAGATAGAAAAAGTAAACGCTAATTTAATACGTATACACCCAAGGAGTCAACAGCTAAGGTCCACTAGTCAAAGTATAATTTTGCCAAAAAAAAAATCTTCTTCTTTAGAAAGCTTTTTAAAGTGTGTATAACGAGTTGCAAGTCAATACGAATTCCTGTGGAGTAAATTTTATATCAAGTTTATTGTCATACAGTTATCATCCCATGACAAAATATGAAGCAAAGTTTAAGTCGTAAAATGGCTTATTCAAACTTCTTTAATTTGTCAGACTTGTTTCGTTTTACAATCAATTATGAAAAAATTATACCATACACATAAAGGACTAAATAATATACTTAGAAAAACTAGAAAAGTCACTGTTAGCCTCCAGTAGCGGAACAGGAGCTGATGATGAGTCCAGAAACCGGCGTAATGCTTGCAAAGACTGCTTGACCTGTTATTCCAAGGTAAAAAACCGCTGTATTTAAAGTAAACCCCCATAGTCACTCTCCGTAGCAATATCGATTATGCGCCAAGTTCGTTCATGCACCAGTTCAAGCACATTAAAGAGTTCCATTCGATTGTTCAATATTCAAATTTGGTTTAGTGTTAGTATTTTTTAAATGGCGTTATGAGTGCACAAATGAGTACATAAAAACAAGAGTGTGAGGAAAAGTGGTTTACATGAAATATTCTGGATTTTTTTCGATTGTTTATTTAGTTGTTTGATTAATATTGTGCACAGCAGCATAAAGCCTTCTTGTAAAGCTGGTCAATTTCATTTACCACATCTTTCACAAATCTTTTTACCTCAACTTTTGACATAATTGCTTTCTCGGCTGCCACTACTACTCTGATGTATTCCCCGTAGCTTAAAACCATTATGCCCACGCCTGCAACAGAATAGTCCTCAGTAGTAGCAATTAAGGTGTAAATTAAAATGGACAGTGTGGTGTAAAAATGTGTATAGATGTACTTGTAAAGGTGTTACTTACCTCCAACGCCATCAAGTGACCCCACCATAAAATCAGCAGCAATACATTTCCTTCCGTTTTGTTCAATTTTTATAGGAACGCTTGGGAAATTCGTCAGCCCTATAATATAAGTTTACGGTTGTTATGTACACAATCCTATAATTTATTTGGAAGTATATGCCTACACATTAAAGTACTACCTGCCGCAACTGCTCTCTGAGTTCCCAGATATTTTCCCACCGGATAAAAATGACATCCCATCGCAGAATTGTATAAAGGAACTAAAGTTGGAATGCATGTGTTCTTTGTCGATTCCAGCATATCATCCACATCATACAGTCTATTAACCTTGTTGTCATATTTCCCAATGGGAAGGTCAAACAGTGCAACTGTGGTATGGTTCGTCAAACACTTGGAATGGCCTGCCAAAGGCAATATGCTCAGACAATACATTGAGTAGTCATCTTGTCCATTTTCAAAATAATCTTTAGATTTCACACGAAATTTCGTTAGTTTTTCATTATTTAGGCTTTCGTAAATCGCAGATGAAATAGCAGATAATAAAACACTTGTAAAACTGACGTTAAGCTGTCCCTTAATGAACTTTACTTTTTGAATTGGAATGTAATCCGATTTGGCACAAAATTGATACCATTCTTTTTTATTGTCAGGAACTTTCCAGGCATTTGGACGAAATATGTGGGAAAATGCATAAGAAAATTCGAAGCATGCATTTAATGGAAAGGTAATATAAAATTGGATATTTTCCCAGAAATTTCTTTTAGGAGACCTGGGCACAGGAAGCTCCACATTTGCAAGAGAACTCTGTCCAAATCCCTCAGCTAAAGCGTTTAGCATACTATATCCGTCAGCAAGACAATGATGAACTTTAAATAGAATGACATAAGCTGACCGGTCTCCGGAATTATTATTTTGTGTTGGAAATTGATCGCTTTCGTAATTTGTTACTAAATAAACTTCCCATGGACTCCTTTTCGGGGGATAAGGTGCATTCAGCAATTTTTCACAAATGGTGTCCAGTTTCTCATCGTCCACACAATCAGTTTGACCTTCCAGAAATACATGGTCATTAATGCTGAATGTGTCCATGCAATTTTTCCAGAATGTGAAACCCATCCATCGCACTGGATACTGCTGAAATTGTTGGAATGTTAATTTCCCCGTTTTATTATCCTTTGCTTTTATCCATCGTTCAATTAAGATTTCTTTGAGCTCTTCGATTGTCGCATCTCGACCGTGGATTACAAGGGAAACTATAATACTTGCCCGAGGAGAATGCTTATTATAAAAATAATCGTTTCCGATATATGAACTTAAGCCATTAAGAATGTCACCAAGATCGGGCCGAAATACTTTTGCGAATAAAATCACCAGAATTCTAAATGCGTAGACGGGAATGCTAAGAACTGTTAAAAATAGAAATAGTAAACAGCAAATACTGCCCACCAAAATCTTCAATTTATTTTTGACGCCTTTTGTTTTTAAGAAACGGTTACTTGTTATAACCGAACTATTGAGTGATTTGTGCATGATACCAAATTTTAAAAGGGTGACAAATTATGGTGCTCTGCATATCCTGCTTGTAAACTAGCTAATGATTAAACTATAAAGCGGAACATCTAAGATAGCAATTAAATAATAATACGGTTATTTTTCATTATGTCTTGGAATTCTCATTCACAAATCATCCCGGGATTCCCTTAATTCGTAAATATTATATTTGTAGCAAAGACGAAATCAATGAGGAGCTAGTAAATTCATCAAACTCTGAAATTTAAAAAAAAACATTTTTTTTTAACTAACCGGATCGTCATAAAAACATCATTACGTTACTGGATTTGATGTAAGATAAGATCCCCTTTTATCTTATGTAGGTGACTACGTATTCACTTTTTTTTCTGGAAATTGGACATCTACTGTCTGTCTTTCTAAGTTGTTTTTGATGCGTGGGAATAAACTGCTTACGAGCTATATAAACAACTTCAGCACTCGCTTGCTAACAGCACCTAAAACACGATAGAACAGAAACAAAAACATTCTTATGTTTTCCAAGGAAATTCCATCTTCTGAAAATAATTAGACTTCCGACAACTAGTAATTTTATACCTGCATTGGGAAATCCTTTTGGTTTTATTTTCCAGGTTTTAGTAATCGGGATTTACAAATTATGTGTAAAACAAAGGTTTGATAAGTTGAAGAAATTCCTTTAAGCATTCGCATTTAAAAAATTCAATTAAAATTTTTAAACTGAACACATCACATATTTAAGAAGTATAAAAACGGAAGTGTGTGATAGTAATCTAATTGTTTTGCCCTGATTCTCTATATCTGGTAAAAAAAATTTACGAATTGCAGTGGCGAATCGTTTTAGGGGCTAAATTATAGGTCAAATCCTTATTGGCAAGATACTTAAATTTCTGGACTGCAGGCTATAGCATAGTAAAAAAAGGATAGCAGATTTCCCAGTTTCATGTCTCTAAAAACTAAACATATTATTCTAAAATAATGCACTGATTTCGTCGTAAACATTTTATAATTCACACGCAACAGGTAATTTTGTTATCAATGAGCCCCAAGTATCTTCGTGTTAATCTCGTCCACCAACTGAGCATCATCTCCTTCGTCAATCAGCTTCTCGAAAGCAACTGATTTTGAAAAGTAATAAACCAGTATGCTATTACCATTAGTCCTCAATACAATGCATTAAACGAATGATTTAGCTAAAAAACTAAATACGTACAACTTTAAGTTTTGGTTGTAGTCGGTGAATTTTCATGAACATTTAATATCATCACCCGAGATTATTTCTGGAAATCAGATTTGAAAGAAATGTATATGCACACAGTAATTATTTTTAATATTTCATTCAACTTCTTATCAGGTCGCAAATAATTTTCAGGAACGTAGTATCAATAGACATAATCTGATTATGGGGTGCTCTATTTGTAAAAAATATTTTTGAAATCACTTGACTAGTTCCTTTTATGTTAACTCCAACTTACAGTTTATTAGAATGAAATTTAAATAGATTTAGAATTTTCAAATATAACAGTAAATAACTTATTACAGACTCTGCTATTGTCGCCGTTTTAGTGTAATCCTAAAGTCTCGTTCCGGTACAATGGTTAAACCGAAATGCATTTTCACATTTTCTAGCTCATCGTCAGATAATATTTCGAAGTGGCGAATGATGTATGCCATTACGACCTTTATTTGCATAATGGCCACCCTCCATCCAATACAAATTCGAGGTCCCAATGAAAAGGCAGTATACGAATATGGATGTCGTTTTTTCACGTTTTCAGACACGAATCTGTCCGGGTCGAATTTCAGAGGATCTTGATAGATGTTTGGATCTCTGTGCAGTGTCCAATTAGAAATAGCAAAATTTGTTCCCATCGGGAACTCAAGCTCATCATCAATTTTTAGAGGAGCATCTATTCGTCTCAAAAATATTGGAACGATGGATGTTATTCGTCCACTTTCCAAAATGCATCTTTCTAAATACTTCAGGTCAGTAAGGTCTTCCATTGTCAAATCAAAGGAATGAATCTTATCATTGCAGCCATATGCACCGTGCTTGTATCCTTTTTTATTTATAATATTGTCAACTTCTGCTCTACACGCTATTTGGTGGGCTGGATTTAAAGCCAAATGCAGTAATAACATTCGAATTGCTACCACCGTTGTTTCATGACCCTGAAAATATAGCATTTTGTTACATTACGATGTAAATTTTTATACGAATTTTGTCAACTCACTGTTCCTAAAATAGTTCCAACTTGTTGGTGGATTTCTTTGTCAGATGCACCACTGCATAGCATTTCTTCAATCATGCAGCGAAAAGGTTTCACACCAACACTTTCATCGTCATTGTCACAGTCTGCACCATAATTAGTTGACTTATTACCATGTAAAGCATCTTGCTCGTATTTCTTCTTGTACATTTGCGTCATCTGATAAATTTAATTTTTCGATAAGTTGAATGAAATAATACGATTTTTAAGAAACGAATGTGGATGTCTACCTTCACAAAAAAGTCGTTAAGATATTTATGAGCACGATCATATTCCCTTCTTGGAGGGAGAAGCCATAGGTATTTCCAGGGATTTAGAGCTCTGTCCGAAACAAGTTCTTTGCAACTGACAAAATAAAATGGGAGGATACTTTGTAAAAATATTTGCACTTAAGATTAATCAGTGAAAGATAGTTAAATAAATTACCAATAAAAAATTTCTGCTACTTCGTTACTTTCTTCTTCAGAAAGGCTATCAGTTCCCATAACGATTTCTATTGTGGGTCAGTAAAATAAAATATTAATGTAAGTTAAATAAATTTATAGAATTATAATTTAGGCAAGAAACTTACGCGATATTATTTTGAAAACATGACAATATAAAAGTTGGTTAATTCGCTGTGATCCTATCCCTAATTGGTCATTTTCTTGATATTTATTATTCAATCTGCTAGTTAAATTTACTGCGTGTGTGTTAGTAAACTGAACATAGTTCTGCAGTGATTTATAAGTGAACGAACGGGACAGCATTTTTCTTTGTGCAGACCATATTTCATTTTCAGATGTGATCAGTCCATCATGAAAAATGTCCCCGAAAATTGAGTGATAAATTTTGGGTCTGTTTAGATAAGCCAGTTGGGATGAGCTCAAAATTTTCTGAAATATTACACAAAAATTAAATTATAAACACAAATTCATAGTTACGTTACGATTTTGAGTATTTTCTTACTTGGATTATCACAGGATCATTTACTAATGTTATCGTATACGGTCCAAATGGAATCTCAAACAAGTTGCCGAATTTTTCTGTGACTTGTTCAAGAAACTGAATTCCATCTTGTAAGAACCAATTTTAAAATAATGTAGGTGAATTATGTCTATAATAATATGATAAGGGGTATTTATAAAATAATTTTTACAGTATACCTTTTCGAAATTTTACCATAGTGTAAATTGAGTCCAGCACGGGAAGTCTCACTGGCAAAAGTAGCTTTGCCTTTGGTATTTTCTTACAATTTTTCTGTAGTCTTAAGACTAATGTAAACAAGTTGCTCTCCCTCTTGACATTGCTTAAAAGCAAAACTAAAACTATGATTATGAGAATTAAAGTTATGAAATTATTTGTAGTAATTCTTGAAAGTTCCAAAACATTCTGTACTTGGTTTGATCCTGTACCAAAGTCTTGTATGTTTGGCTTACGACAAAGATTATTTCCGGTTATTTGGTATGTCATTTTAGAACAATAGGTGTCACATTGAAGGATATTGGGTATATTTGCGAAATTTTAGAATTCATTTGGGTAAAATTAGCCAATGTGATCTGTGGTGTAGGAAAAAAGTACTGTGGAATAAATATAGCAACTTTGTGTGTAGCTTGTTGTTGAGCTGGTTTTTTTATTTCTCACGAATGTTATCATTATTTTTCTTCAATGGGAACGTTATTGTTTGGCACAGAAATACCATATAAATAGTAGTCCAGATTTCAAATTTTTACTGAATAAGTTTATGTAATATTTATTTTGTTGTGATATAATCTGCTGACTTTGCACTAGACCGTAAAATCTTGTTTTGGGTTTCTCAGACTTCATAATCATAGTTGTGGTGAACACTATTTTGTATACATATTCGGAGAGGGATACAAGTTGTTTTATTATACTAAATTGCAAAGATCAATAGTAAAAAACAATTCTGGGAATTTAATGCAGGTCAGAAACCTTTTATTTACTTAATGCAAATTTCCCTAAAGTTAACTGGGAAATTCCTTTTGATTGCATGACGACTTTGAGATAATATTTTATATTTTAAGTATGACTGCTTAAAATTAAACATGAATTCTTCTTTAGACAAACAGCAGAACTATTTTTATAATTCAGATAAGGCTAATTAATTATAAAATGAAATTTAAACATGAAAAAGAAGAAACTTTTATGCTTATGTAATTTATGGGAGTGTAAGTAAATCTATTGAAATGATCTGATAAGAAATTAATTAAAATAACTTCGACAATAAGAAAAAAGTCTGTAAGTTGTAAAGCACTATTATCTCTTCAAAAAACAATTCATCTTTTATTTTTTAAGAAGGTGCTGCAAAATTTAACTCGTTGCCATTTTGTTTGACAAATGCCTCTGCCTCCTTGTACAGATGTTCCACCTCATTCATCACGTATTTCATGAACCTATTTACTTCCTCTTTTGGCATTAGAGCTTTTTCAGCAGTAACAACTACCCTGACGTATCCCAGATAGCTTGAAACCATCATCGCAACTCCTAAAATTAAGTTTGTTGTAGTTTTTATCGTCATACAATCACATTTTAACTAAAGTCCTATATTTTAACATACCGCAATCTCCATCAAGTCCTCCCACTGCAAAATCGGCTGCAATACATTTTCTCCCATTGTCGTTCATTTGGATATCTAAACCAGGAAAATTCGTAAGCCCTGTAAAAATGGTAAAAATCCTCATTAAACATTAAATCGTCTTAGATTTTAGTTCATAATAAAAACTGTGGAAAAAATTACCCGTGGAAACCATTTTATTTTTCCCAAGAATATTCGATACTGGATAAAAATGACATCCTAACATAGCAGTGTACAATGGAACGAAAACAGGAACTGATGAATTTTTGCAATTTTCCAGCATATAATCCACATCATTCAATCTCTCAACACAGTTGTCATACTTAATCGGAAGATCAAATATTGCAGCAGTTGCAAAGTTAGTCAATCCCTTGGGGCGACCAGGAAGCGGCAAGGCACACAAACAGAACATAGATTCATTTTCAATTGAACCAAATTTATTACGATTTATCCACTTTGCATCCTGTAAATTTCGATCGATTGCTGCAGAAATGGCAGACATCAGTACACTTGTAAAGCTAACCCCTAAATTCGATTTGATGAATTTGATTTTTTGAATTGGAATGAAATCCGACTTTACACAAAATTGGTACCATTCTTTCTTCTCATCTGGCACTTTCCAAGGACATTGACGGAATAAATGAGAAAGGGTGTACGAAAATTCATAAAATGCCCTAAATGGAAAGGTTATGACGAACATAACTTTCTGGAGAAAATTTCGTTTTGGGAATCTAGGCATTGGAAACTTCACATTGGAAAGGTCTTGTTCACCGAATCCTTCTACTAAAGCTGTCAACATACTGAATCCATCAGCAAGGCAGTGATGTATCTTAAAAAAGATAACGACTGTCGTCTGATTCGGACTTGAACTGTTTGGTGAAGAAAATTGTCCGGACTTGTAATTCCTTACGCCATGTACTTCCCAGGGGCTGGTATGGGGTTTAAACGGCGTATTTAGCAAATTTTCACAAATCCTATTTACATCATCATCATAAACGGTATCTTTTTCTTCATGAGCGTAAACATGATTGTTTATATCAAAGGTATCCATACAGTTTTTCCAAAATGTAAAACCTAACCATCTTTCTGGATATTGTTGAAATTGTTTAAAGGTTGGCTTTCCTGTTTTAGAATTTTTTGCACGTATCCAGCGGTCCATTAGCTTTTCTTTTAATTCTTCTACTGGTCCGTCATTACCTTGGATGATGACAGACACTACTACATTGCCTCGAGGGAACTTGTTGTTGGAAAAGTAATCGTTTGCAAGAAGAGAGCTCAACCCATTTAGGATACCATCAAGATCAGGTCGCAATATTTTAGCAAGTAGAATCACTAAAATTCTAAACAAATATACTGGAATGCTGAGGACTACTATGAATGAAAATAGAAAACAACAGAGTCCACCTATAAATATTAATAGTTTATTCCAGAGGCCTTTTGTCTTTTTGTTTGGGCGTTGGGAATTCATTATGAAAGTTGGACAGACTTTTTTGACAGAAGTAAGCCAGCAAAGTGTTTGAAGCAAACTGGCGATTTCATTCAATTTCTGATCTATTCAAATTTAAGTAAGTGTTATAAAATGACGAAGCGGCATAAAAACAGAATAAGAAATTACCTAATACATATTGAATAGAATCTTTGTCTAGTGTCTAGTCGGCTGAAAAGAGTTGATGAGGGACAACAAATTGTTTTCGGTTTTGTGTCTAAAATAGAATCTGTCGGAAAATTTTGTTAAGATCAAATGTGTGGTATCATTAAAATAAATATAGGTATAAAATGTACATGTTATTTATGTGATCATTTAAAGGTAACAAGTGCCAAAGTGCCAATGCAAACTTGTAGTAATTTTCGGTTTTTGCTAGTTTTGTAGGTGCTAGTAAACCGTGAGAATAATTTACTCAGGCAGTGGTAAACCCAAAACTTGATATACATAAAATACAAAAATAAAAGTTTAAATACTATTTATGCTTTGTTTATAATAACCCATTTCCACTCTTAAGCTAGTTGAAATATTTATATGACGGAAATTCCAGATCTTATAGTAAAAGAAACCTAACCACCTGGAAAGTAGTTTTTACCCAAAAACATTGTTATGGCGGTATACAAGTTTTTTTTGGTTTAAACCATTAAACTAGATTTTTCCGGTTTCTTGTATTTTTTTTTGTAAAATACTAGTTTTATATTGTATTTTATGTTGTTATTTTAATTTTATTTATTAGGGTTTAAAAACTCCACGTAGCATTAAGTTTATTTAATGGGATCCAAAATCAAATTGATGGAAAGAAGTTATTAGGATATTTAAAGTCTATAATTTGCTAAATATCCGAGAACTGATTGATGTCCATTAAACGGTTAGATAATGTGTTGTGTAATGGAATTAGGAGAGTGAAATCTTGCTATGCATATACCATTCTATTATGATTTGAAAGTCGTTATTGAATATACTTCTAAAACCCATTTACACGTAAAGAATTAAGTCCGTACTGAATGAGAAATGTAAATGAATAAACTGAAGAATTCGTTGCATTGCTACTACATGATCAATTGAAGCTATTTCATGAAACTAGCATTTCTCGCCCAGCTTCTAAAATCATGCCGATTCCAAGTGAACTTACAATTTAAGGCTGTGTGATACTTGTCATCTTGAACAGATTTCTGATAATAATAATAGTAATGATATGAAGTAAAATAAGATCTACTACAACATTACGTCCCTAGAGAAAACGTGCAAAGACAACAACTTCGATGAATTTTGGGTCGAGGTTGAAGAAAATAGATAATTCAAGGAAATAGATTTTGCTACAAAGAAACGAGTGAATTCTTTGTAATTTTCTATTTGAGTTTTTGGAATCGTTTTATTTTCCTCTTTGCAATTAGTGGGTGTCAATTTCATTATTTCTAAAATTACAGTAAATTAACTTTTTCTTTGCTATTTTAGTATCATTAAAATTAATTGCATTATTTTGCACACCTTTCAGCAGTGATGCAGTCTGTGATCTTCATTGGCGATATACTGTCTGAAAATAAGTTGGAATGTCTCTTGCGATTCCTCAATGAGCAAAGAAAACTGACTGGCAAGCAGAAGCAAATAAAATGGATGTTTCAGACACGAATAGTAAGTAAGGGACACGGTCAACAATATAAATATTCTGAATAGATGAATAATAAATTTATGCCAACTGCAGTGGAGGATTAGTAGCGTAAATGCGCTTCTGATTCTCTACTGAACTGATCAGGTGCTCACTATGTCATCTCAATGAAATGAAATCAAGCGTACGAAGTATCAATAATAGTAAGTAATTTCTTCGAATCGAATGTAATATCTTTTTAATCGACTTCAGTAACTCTGAACTACTTTCGTAATAATTTTACTGAATTGTTTTTTCTTTAAACTTATTCGAGTTATATACTCAATTGCTTCCTTATAAAACCGTGCGTGGAGACTCTTCTGTTTGGTACCCGTTCTCCGGCAAAATGTGTTATCCCATGAAGCTTAATTCGACAAATTCTTCTTCAGGCACTGTGGGTGAAACAAATCTGCAAAGAAATTTTTTGACGCGATTGTTTTGAGTAATGGCATTGTAAATTTAATTAATTGAGCCTCCCAATAATTTCATACAATAGGGAGACATTGCATTCCTTAATATCCCTAGTTCTTACTCTCATTATGCATTAATTGTACTATTGATAGTGTACTACGAAGAATAAACACTGTGATTTCTTAAAATTCTGTTTTTGTTCAAACTTCTGGAAAATTGGAAATTAATTATTGAATCAAAAACCTATACAAATGTTGTATTCTTTTCAAACCATCGATCTAAAATAGGGAGCTTTCACCGTAACAGCTAGGAGTGTACCATGTACTTCACATTTTACTTTAATTTGTAAATGGGTTTAAACTTCGTAGCGGTGTGCCGAGAATCTTTATCGACATTTATATAAAAACACGTTTTGAATCCGTATGTTCCTCGCAAAATTAAATGAATCAGTCCTTTTTTATAGCATTTTGTGTAGTAATATATTTCATTATTATTGGCAACTATATTATATCTTTTGTAGTTTTAAACTGTGTATGGGAATGCCAGTTTTGCCTCTTTATTACCCGGAAAACTGGTCTAGACAGCAAGGATTTATCACCGACCGACACGTTTGAATTTCATGCATGTGTATTCCGCTGATATCCAATTTTGAACTTCATATCCATGTTTAACTTATGTAAGTAAAATTCGGATATTAGAATTTTGAATGGTGGTTTACTAGTAAAACAAAAATTATTTAGGTATTTGTTATTATTAAAATAATACATTACTTCGTAGAAGTAAAAGTAGTTTACTTCTAGGGTAAAGATTCGTTCACATGCACTGAAGCAATCAATTCCAACTTCTATTTTGCTCATAATCATCTTTAATCTTGTAAGGATGATTTCTAGATATTGGATGTCGTATTATGGACTTTGGTTTCCTCCGTCATGGTTCATGGCTTCAATCTTCGTTGAAATAAAGATTATTTGATTTACAGATATGTTCAAGTCAAAATTTAAAATCTCAAACACAATGTTACAATTTAATTTACGTTCAAAGTTTTAATAATAAATATTCCTTGCCGTTTTCCTTGGAATAGATTTCTGACAATAATTGAAAATAATTATTTTAGGAAAATGATATGATTGCATTTTTGTATTATCTAAATTGATATAATAATTTTCTTTGAATTCAGAATAAGAGTATGATTAATAATTTTTCATTAGTTATGTTTTATAATTTGGGTGTAGTCAAGTTGAAGAAAAATGAGCTTCATTTCACTTAAAGATGTATCATTTTCAGATCCTACCGCAAATTAAGTTTTGTGATCACAAGATAAACTAAATTATTAGCGAAACGGGACACCCATATCGATATTTACTCATACAATTGCATACATATATCATTATTATCATTTGCAAAGTTGTAATTTGGAACCACCAATTTTTCCATCAATTACGGAAATTGTACCCAGATAAGTAATCAGCCTAATGTACACAGAATTTAATTTAATTTCACTACGCCACAACATATCAATTTACAAATTATATTTAATTTTAAAATGAAATTAATTCAGGCCTTGCAATTGTACATTGCTCTAATTTGGTTGACAATCTTCGTTTGTAACTTTTACTGAGTGGATTGCTCTCAAAATGCCTAACCTTGTCGACAAAATTTTCCTTGGTGAAAGGCCAAAAGCCTTGCTCTTTTCTCCGGGGCATCTTGCAATTGAATTTTACAAGTCCTATTTTACCCTAACGTATTACCTTGGTTGCTGCCCATTTCGGGTTATATCAAAGAAAATGGAAACCCTGACACAATTTCATATTCACCAGTGGTGGCCTCAGAAATTGTACTGTGCATTAACAACAATTCTTTGCTCGTTCTGGATATTTTGGGACTGTCGACCAGTAATACAACGAAATTACGGGAAACATCCTGCCGCAGTTTTTCAAAGTGTGCTAAATGCAGTCAACAGTCTATCGAAACTTATAATCATTAAAAGATTTTGGATGGACAAGGAAATGTTTCTAAATATTTTAAACCTAATGCTTACTTCACCTGAGTTTGGTAGAACGAAAGAAACCAAACGAAAGAGACTCGAGACTAGAATTATCATCGTCATAATTTGTATATTATACACGGGAATCTCCGTAGTTGAAGCATTAAAGCGAAAGGATGTATTTGCTGAAAAGGAACATGATTCAGTTTTACGGTTGACTTTTCCATTTCCATGGAATAGTCCATGCTCATTTAATCATAAAAGGAATTGTACAAGCACTGGAGATCAAATAGAAGGTTGCGATGGTTTTAAAGGCGGGACAATGACAGTACAGGAAGATGTTTTGATTTTCTTGATCGGAAATCTGTCTGCTCTTGGCTGGTTTTATAGACGTTTACTAGGTGCATTCTATGAGCTCTTGTTATTAATGAGCGCCTTAACACTATGGATGACGGCCGAGGGCTTTGCCTCAAGTGTTAAGCAGCACAGTGGTCACCCAAAGACTTTTTTGGATGTACAGTTGTTCGTCCTTGAAAAATGGAAAGAACCAATGAACGACATTAGATTGTCATTTAATTCATGGGAAAATGTCTTTAATCACTATATCAGAATTAAGCAGCTGGCAAACATGATAAATTCTACGATTGGCTGGAATCTGACCTGCTTTATGGTCGTTTCTATTTTGGACTATGCAATCAGTTTTGACCAGTTACTGGTAGAAAAAGCGCATGGTTTAGACTGGGATACATTCATAACTGTCTTGTTTTACTTTTGTAATGCCTGCGCAATCCTTTGTGTTTCTGCTGATGTTTGTCGCCAGGTAAAATAATATTATCTATTATTTATCTCCTGAGAAATTAGTTGTAAATTAGCTACTAATATTTTATAAAATCCTAGATGAACTTTTTAAAACAATGGTTTGCTATGGAGAAAAATCGACAGCAGGTGTCCATGGAGCAGTTGTATCTAGTCACAAATGAGTTGGATAATCATGAGGTAGCTCTAAAAGGCAGCGGAGTATTTCCAATAACTTACACACTCGCTGCTAACGTAAGAACCTCTACAGTTTAGATTATTAAAATATTGTTTGACAACCTCATATTTTAAATTTTAAGCACGGTTTACTTCTTAATTTGCAGCTTCTCGGGATTACTGTAACATATTTCATCATTTGTGTACAAGCTTAAAAATAATTTCTATGCAGATGTAAACGACAAGAATTTAACCTTATATAAATTTTAAGGGACTAGATATCTGACAACTTGATTGATATCCAACAATATTGTACACAATTACATGCGCTGATTACGTCAATTTGCTGGCCATAAAAAATTTGGTGGCTAACTAATTTCCTACGGATCTAATAATCTAGTACGAGAACATTCTTATTTCGATAAGAAGGCGAAACTCCATAATGTATGTTATATCTAGCTTCATAAAATAGCTATATTGCATAAGATACTTATATCACACCCACCAATTATTTCCCTAATTCCCCACTAAATATTTGGCTCACAATGTAAAAATCAAGCTAGATTTGTTACATGATACAAATATTAAAATTTCACAACGGCGAGGAAATTAATTTAAATTAAAATAAATCTGAATTAAATGGGCCATTTAGTAAATAATGAATAAGTCATTTGAGAGAAAATATCATGTTATAGATTCTACACTACTCAATTTTAAAGCTAAATGGAATTTTGTCTTGTCGATATTTTTTTGTGTAAAAATGGGCTGATTGACATAGCTTACAAACTCTGTATTTTATTCACACTGTATTAATTTTATGGTACGCTTTTTATATTCCCTTTACAATATTAGGTAAATAATTATTTCAATGTAATGCTTTCAAATCTTTTCATTCTAAAACAGAACTTTAGAGAATATAAAGATTTAAAAACATCGAATCACAAAAGAGGTAGTTCCAGATTAAATATTATTGTCTACATCTTAATTCAAATGAAATGTTACCAGTTCTAAATGAACATTGCTGTATTTAGCAGGAATCGGAAAATATATTTTTTGTTGGTTAAGGATTATCTTGGATGCATAAGTATAAGATTTTATTATTATTCTACATAAAGCGAGAATAGTGTTCTAGCTGCTTCTCATATATGCTGGTAGCAAATTCTACCATGTCAATGATTTCCAAAAAATTGTAAGGATTAGGTAAGATGATTCAGTTATTAAATTTTTAATTATTCATGGTATTATTGAATTATTTGTAAGTCAACAGGTAAATGAACGTGACGATGGATGGATGAACAGGAAAATCTATAACTATTAAAATTAAAAACGTGATGTAACGTAACATGTGGGACTAGATTTGTTACACTGTAAAGTATATTACGAGACAGCTTAAGTTTATTATTTGAAATGGCTTGTAAAACGAAGTTTACAAGTACAATTCGAAACCGAAGCTTCTATCCAACTTTCTCCTTTTGATCCATAAATCGTATTGAATATGGCTTCATGAAATCCTTTTTACTTTACATAACTTTTAATATACAGATACGATTTATCCAATAAGTTGATACTAAGGTTACATGAATTAATAATTTTATGAATCCATTTATGTAACTACTAATATTTCCATTCAAGTACACGCTTGAATAATTTTAAGGTTTCCGAAAATAAATTCTATTCTTTCATGTCAAATTTGGTCTCAAACAACCTAATTATACATTTTAAAAACTTGTCATGCATGCATATTTGTACTTACTTTATTCTTTGAGCGACATAAATGGATTCAAAATGACGTAGAGTATATTTCTTGGTACTTTGCAAAATAATACGGAATACGATATTCGACAATCGAAATATTCATCAAACAAAATTTCAGTTGGGATGCTATTGAGGTTTACGGAGGTTATATGTTGTTTCTCTAAATGTTTCAACTTTATTTGTTTGATTGAATTGAATTTTACAAGTTAAGCAATTATTTTTGATGTATGTCATTGCCAACGAAGCTCTATCCATTAGTTGTTCGAAAATGTATATGACTTCAACTAGACACAATTCTATTAAAGAATATCATGTCATCATTTAAATCAAAACGACTTAATTTCCCAGTACGATTGTACTTTCTCAATAAGGTTCTTTCGTTTGAACTTTATTCCAGCTAAACAATATTGTACTGCAGTGATATATGTGTTACTGGCAGAAGCAAGCGGGTTCAACGCTCAGTCAAAGGAACTATTATTTGATAAGAATTCTGCAGTCACCAGACCTTCCTTCCGTAATGAAATTTCGTAAACTTTTCAACATTTAGGCAGTCTTACTCTTTCATCTATATTTTGCAATACATACATCAATTAACTTTTTCAACTACCGAAAACTGGAAAATTTCCTGTTCTACTTTTTCAAATCTCTACCTTTGTTCTGTTGATTGTCATCCTTTCATAAACTGCATTCTTGCACTCATTTTTTGGCAATCGCATACATTTGCAATATCAAAGAGTACCCTGGGATTCCAAATTATTTGAAGCGACCCTCTTTCCTCGACTTTTGTCTGTTGTGGGAATATTTTTTTTCAATTTTGCATAATAAATAATATAAAATGATGCTTCTAAAAATGACGAGTTTAGTAAATATTGATTACTATGCAACTTTTGGAATGTCTTTTATCAGACTGCAACACAAGAGGTCTTAAATATGAGGTAATATAATCAAAACCGGAATTGTGTCCATCAAAAATTTTGAAATAACAAAACCTAATCACAATCAAATCCAATGAACTGAACATAAGTCAAATTACAAGATTCACAATAAGTAGTTTATAATTTAGTCTTTTTAGGGTACACACATGACTGAATTCTTTTCTACAACTTTCCTTGTTCAAATTAAATACATAATACTTCAAAAATATAACCTCATGATGACCTCAGATCAATGACAAATGTTTTTACGCAGCCTAAAGCCTACTCGTTGTCATTGAAACTGAGATAAATTACTTGATCAAATATTGGTAGTGCGTCATAAAACATATAACAGCTTTAATGAAAGGATAATAAAAACCATGTAATTAAATTTGAAAAGAGGAATGAAGCTAATTTCAATTCAGTTTTACTCCGAATTTCTCAAGGTTGCATTTCAGTTTTAAAGAATTGGACTTATACAGTTTCCTTGGAGTAACATTAACTAATCAATTTTTATTTATATAAATTCAAAGTTTAATTTTGCTACCCATATTTTTTGTGCACTGAAGCTGAGTTTGTAATAAATTATCTTTGCCGAAGTAGTTCATCCTGCATAGGAGAAAGTTTTGCATCACTTGAGTAAAATTACATTACGGCTTTTTCTTCCTGATAAGTAGGCCTTTGCTATTGAGTATTGCACAACGATCTATTAATATGATAATGTTGCGGTGATTAACAAAGAAAAAAACTTAGTTCTATTCTATGTATCTTCCATATACATGGAAGAACGGCATTTTTAAGGGGACACGGAAAGCAAAGAATGGCTCAGTTTTGTGGTAAAATCAGCATTTCGATACAAAGTTCAAAGCTATCATCAACTACGGAACTGTTTAAAATGAAATGTCGGTTATTAAAACCCTCTAGATAAAAAGTGTGCGAACTGAATTCACGTATTTCTTTTCCAGCCAGGATTTTACCACGTCTCATTCATTCTGCGGAACTTGTAAAACCTCAATTGTGGTTTTGTGATCAAATGCCCGGAAAGTTAACTCACTAAATTGTTCCAGTTCCATTGAAATACTTTATCTGGTTTCTACATCATATACCAAATTCTAAGGAAGTTACGCGGTGTTAAGAGAGCTGCAGCTAAATTATTTAAACTTCAAACTAAGAGTTTTACCATTGAGTGTTTTTGGAACTGATGCTAGAACTCCACAACATCCTTTCACCGGAAAATTTTGATTACATGTATTTCTGGTTACCAGAAATACATGTAATGTAAAAGTAAAATGTATATTGTAAAAAGTTTATAGTTATCAAACATATGTTTCATAAATAAAAACAGACGAAAGTTATATCTTTTAAACTGACGTGTGGACTTCTTCATAATATCCGTTTACTGGAAATATTAGCTAACTTATGGTGATATTGTTGCAATTGAGAAGTAAAATATTCAGTATAGTATTCAACTCGGAACAAATTACATGGGTATTAAAATAGGCCAAGGACGAATTTTAAATAAAAACTGAGTACAAAACATTACCTGAATATGAGAAAGGTCAGTAAATTTCGAAGTAACTTAATTAGATTTCAGAAAGTAAACTTTGAAACCATTTACTCCCTTTCTTACTTTGTAACAAAAAACATACAAAAATAATATATTAAGGACATTTTTAATGTGAGAGGTTAGGGAAACACGCATCACTTTCCTTTAAATATTTTATGTAAACATTTAAACTGAAATCATCATTATTTCTATTTTAAAGTGTAGTACGTTATGAAATCAAGAAATTTCGTAGTGCCTCATGTTTAATTAGTAATTACAGTATAAATATTTTTCAGTATTTTTGTGCTTTATGTATTTCATTTCATATTTGTGTAGTTTTAAAATAGGTAGTGAATATAAGCGAATAAATTTAACTTCAAATAAATTTAATCGTACAGTAAAATATTATACTGATGATGATCAAAACAAGTGAGAATAGACGTTGTAGTAACTAATTACATATTACTTCAAGGCTGTAATCTAAGTTCTTTCCCTCACTATGATCATTAGACTCGTTACTTGACTTTTAATGAGTGAAAAGTATCTTTGTAGATTTTCACATATGAATTCACACTTTGTAGGTTTTTATACGCCCAAACACGTTTCATAGAAACGCAACAAAGCTAGTTTTCAAAACAATTGTAATCGAGTATTTAATAAGTAATCAAGTTTTTGTCTTGCAACTCTCAATTACGTTGTTAAAATTTTTACATTTTTAATCATACATTTATTAAGACCGTTTAACAAATTCAGATATAAAAGTTTACAAACGAAATGAAAGAAATGTTACAAATAAGTTCTGTATGAAACTAAAATCTAAGCTTTGAGAATGAGCTCACAATTACTTGGCTGTGATAAGACGAGCATATACATAATATTATCTAACAGAATGTGCTTTGGAATTTCCTTCTTATAAACCACATAAACTATAGTAAAATCTACAGTAATGCATTACAGGTTATGTATAATGTAAAAATATTCGATGATCTTTTGAAGTAAACGTGCATACATAACTATCCTCAAACAAGATGGTCTGAAAAATTAATTTAATTTTCATGAGATAACATTGTTTGGCTACTTTATTTTCGTGAGAACGTTGTTAATCAAAATACATAAGTATTTCGAAGAAATATGTTGTTGCTTATGTAAAAAAATACTTATTTGTTACATCGAGCTGTACAAAAATTATATTTGGTAGAAATGAAACTTTGATACGAAATAAACATATTATGAAACCAGCACTGTTAATCATGTTATAACGTGAATAATAGAACAGAAACTTCATTACTAAAAGTTTACTGTATTTCATTAGTTAAAAAGTAAAATGAAAACGTTAGAAACTTGTTCAGAAAGAAAAAATATCATAGAAGCCATTCTCAGTTTCAACGGTATCATAATTTGGCACAATACATACATAACACAAGAAAAAAAACATATTGTCGTCAATCAATCAGATACTTTTCCAAAAAAAAATTACAAGATACGTAATTTATATTGTACTTCCACACTACAACTGACACAATTTTTATATCAGCAGATTGGTTACTCCCACGTATTGTTTTTGTGTAACACATTTTCATTAAAGAAAGCAATATGTAATACGTTTTATGAAAAATAGAAAAGTATGGATTTGTTCATTCCATTTTAATATTGCTTTTGCGTTGTAGTTTCTCGAGAGCAAGTAATGATATTGTTGAAGAATTTACAAGTTACAAAATAAACATTAGTTTAACATCATCTGTCATGAAAAAATGTCAAATCATCCCGGCCTCTTTCTGTTGAGCTACATAATATTTTGGAGATCGTACTTGGGTGAAATTTAAAACAGGAAATACAAACACCACAAAACCTTTTTCCAAATCATATAGTTTGTAGTTTGTTATATTTTTATGCTCATAATAATGAGAGAAATAGAAGTAGAAAAGATAGACGAAAAAATCATTGATAAAATTTTCAAATGGATTTGCAATGGAAGTTGCTTCGTTTTTTGCTTCCTTCATACTGATGTTTTATTTTCTTCAAAAAGATTTCCTTTAAAAATGCTTCCTTTATAAAAGTACTTCAATAGAAGGAAATCCGATTTCCTTTCATACATTTCCGTTTTTAACTTCGTCAAAATTCAATTTTAAAATCAATCAATGGGCTATTTTTACCATGTTCTTTGAGATGATGTATACTTTAAAGAATAAATAGCTATTTTAGTTTACTAGGCGCTGAGAGCTGCACAAAAATCATAATAGTTGATTCAAGCTCAAGAATGATTTTCTTTCAAAGACACTGGCTAAATTGGCATAATAAGCTTTAGAGGATATTTTTATTACGATTTTTTTTTCATTTTTCAGCATATTTAGTTGCATCAAATAAATCACTTATATTTGTGAGCAGTTAGTTTCAAGCTGACATAACATACATACAAAATATTCGTATCTATCAAATAGTAAAAGCAAAAAGCATAACAGTTTACAGGAAATGCCATAAGTTTTAGCCTATTAAACAAATGAACCACAAAACTGCTTAAAATCATTGTAAAATCTTAAAATACTTTTCTTAGTAAAAATACCGTAGTAGCAGTGGATTGTGTATCCACCAGTGTCCTTACCGAGGACTGGCCGTGAAAAAGATTAATATTTAACACCAGATGATTGACAGGACATAAAGGGATTATTTCTGAAGCAGAATCTACATTTACCAAAACTACCTAAAGTTCATTCCTTAAGTATGAATATTAATTGGGTTTTTAAAAATGTTGTAGAGTCAAATAATTTTTTAATGTTGCAAACTCCACAAACAATGAAT